>CAKNYM010047003.1:12783-28599 GCA_932195095.1 Andricus curvator | reverse complement strand
GAAATTTCAAATATTGTAGTAGAAAATCCCACTATTTGCTTGAAAATTAACTTTTTTGTTTGAAATTGAACTCTTTTCTTCAAAATTCGTTTTTTTGGTTTGGAAGAGGTAGAGAATTCAAACGTTTAGTGGAAATTTTTTTTAAAATTTAACTATTTTGGTTTTATGTCCAGCTTGAAAATTCAACAATTTATTGGAAATTTTGTTTCTTTCTTGTTTCAAAATTTGGCATTTTCGTTTCAAAATTTATCTGTTTTGGTAAAAAATCTCCTTTTTTTGTTGTTGAAAATTCAACTATTCTGGTAGAAAATTAATCTGATTTGGTTGATGATTTTTTGGTTAAATTCAACTGTGTTTGATTTTAAATTAAAATCTTTTTTGCTTGAAATATTATTAACTATTTTATTTTTCGTTGAGAATTCAACTATTTTCTTGAAAATTTGTCGTTCCTGGTTGTAAATTAAACTACTCTGTTGAAACTTGAACAAATGTGTTAAAAATTCAGTTGTTTGGTCAAAGATAAATAATTTTAGTTGAAAATTCATCTCTTCGGTTGAAAATTTAACTGATTTGTTTTAGACTCGTTTCTTTTTTTATTTTTGGTACGGAAATCAAATATTTTTAAATAAAATTTAACTATGAGATTGAAAATTAACTTTTTTGTTTGACATTTTAATCTTCTGTTGAAAGTTCATCTTTTTGGTTGAAAATTCGACTAGTTTGTTAAAAAGTCATCTATTTTGTTGAAATTGTTACCCGAATTTCAGAATGGTGTCTTAAATTTCTATTTCTTTTAGAATTAAGTTTTGATGAATTATCATCTTAGTTATTTTGATTTTTAATTTATAAAATTAAGGAAGTGAAAAAAGTAACTTTTCAGGTAACTTGAAGTTATTTTAACTAGTAACTGTAACAGTTACAAGTAACGTAACTGTAACAAATTGCTAAAAAAAAAGCACAATACACAACACTGTTCTGAATACAATGTTTGTAATAAAACAGATTAATTATACCTTGAACTGAAAGTGCGATTAATATCAAATTCATTTTTTTTGCAGATCCGAGTCCATTTATACGATACGACGTAGTGAAGCGCCTCCTTGGTGGATGAGACTTTGGGCCCGATGTTTTGGATCCCCTCCAGAAGAACCCAGACTTAGGACAATTATTCCCAATCATTTGGTACCTCCAAAAACTCCACCAAGTCGACATCCCAATGGGTTAAGAATAGACAACAGGTACGATTATTTTAATATTTTCAAATGTAATTAACTCGGAAAAAACTCGGTTTACTTTACAACATTTTGTTATCGATTTTACCTTATATGAACCTTTTTTAGTTCAAAATTCAACTACTTAGTTGAAAATGGAACTACTTTGTTAAAAATTTAGCTAACTATTTGTTTAAAAGTTTCTGTATTTTGTTGCAACTTTGTATTTTGTGGTAGAATAGTAATCTTCTTGGTTAATAAATAAACTTTTTGTTTGAACTATTAGGTTGAAAAGTCCATTAAAAATTAAAATATTTTGTTGAAAATTCATGTATTTTGTTAAAAATTATTCTTTTTTGGTAGAAAATTAGTCTTGCTGGTTGAAAATTCATTTCTTTGGTTGAAATTTAATTTTTTGTATTGAAAATTAATTTTTTCAACTAAAAATGTAACTATTACAATTTATGTCGAAATTTTATTTTCTAGACATGTAATCTCTTTGGTAGAAAATTCATTTGTTTGGTTGAAAATTTAACTATTTCGTTGAAAAATTATTTTATTTGCCTAAAAACTTATTTCTCGAACTAAAAATAAAGCTGTTCTATTTTTTGTTGAAAATTTATCTTTTTTAGTTTATTATTATTTTGTCTTTTTTGGTAGCAATATTTTAGCAAACCTTTTTGGTTGAAAATTGAACTCTTCGGTTAAAAATTTACTTTTTTGATTGAAAATGCATCATTTTAGTTAAAAGTTCATTTCTGTGGTTAAAAATGTAACAAAGTGTGTTGAAATTTTTTTTTTCTGTTGACAATGAATTTTGTATTAAAAATATGGCTGTTTCCTTTTTTGCTAGAGAATTGATCTTTTTCAGTTAAAAATTCATTTATTTTGTTGAAAACTCTTTTTTTTTAGTCAAAAATTCAATTATTTTGGTATAAAATGCATTATTTTTGGGTTGTCAATTTAACTTTTTTTTCAAAAATTCGTCTTTATGACTTAAAAACTCAACATTTTGGATGAGATTTTTTCTTTATTGATTTAAAAATCTCTCCTGGTTGAAAATTCAACTCTTCTGTTGAAATGTCATATTTTTTTATTTAATTTATAGTTTTTCATAAACATTTTTTTTTTTAAATTTATGGAAATGTCAACTATTACACTTTTTGTTGAAAATTCATTTTTTTTATCAAAGATCCATCAGTTTGGTTGAAAATTTCACTATTTTGTTGCAGATTCTCTTTTCTTTGATTGAAAATTAATTATTTTAACTGGAAATGTAAGAATAAATTTTTAAATTAATAAATCCTAATCAACTGAAACTCAATTCTTCATTATTTGTGTGAATTTGGCAACATTCCTTCTTGTTTTTCAAATTACCCAATCAGCATTAAGGAAAAGCGTCAACAATGCTTTCGATATTTCCGTGACACACCTATTTTTTAGAGAAAGATTATTTATTATTTTTGTCTTCTATTCTGAACGAAGGCTTGTGCTTTTTTTGTGAATTGGAATCATAAATTCTATCTTCCCTAAATTATTTGAAATATGCAAATGTTTTAAGTGAACATTGAGAAGCTTTTCACATCAGACCGATGAACGACTCTCCCTGCTTGGTTTACAAATAATGCCGGAATAACTGTAAGCAGTTATGACATTTTTACTAAATAAAAGACAATCTCTCTCGATTTTTCTTAAATTATGCAATCTCCATGACAGCAGGAATGTTGAGTCACCTTTTTTATACTTTGTATACGCCATGACACAGATTACTCAAGCGCCTTGTGCTCACAACTCATATGCTCTAAATCAGAAGATCAGTTAATAAATCTAAGCTTCCAAGTATCCCTGCAAATGCTCGTTACGTTTGTAAGGAATGTAATTCCACACTATGGACACTATTTGACACTTTTTTGAGCGGTTACACTATTTTGCTACTATTTGGAAAAAAATGACGCTAAACACATTATGAATTCATATTTTTTCAGAAAAAAATTAATTAAAATAATTTTTAATTTATATCTCCATCTGGTCTGAGAAGAAGTTAAAAATTTCTGTTATTCACTGATGATAATACAGATTCCTTAAAAAAAAATTAATTAAAATAATCTTTAATTCATATCTCCATCTAGTCTGAAAAGACGTTAAAAATTTCTGTTATTCTCTGATGATAATACAGATTCCTTGAAAAATTTAACTTGTACCATCTAGCAAAATAATGCGTGTATTTTCTGAAAAAAGTTTCTTCTCTCGATCTCTCTAGTAGCTTAATGGGAAAGCACCCGACCGCCAATCGGAAGTTCTGAGGTTCGATTCTCAACGGAGCGAAAGGAGAAGATCTTTTTTCAGAAAAAAATTAATTAAAATATGTTTTAATTCATATCTCCATCTAGTCTGAAAAGACGTTAAAAATGTCTGTTATTCTCTGATGATAATACAGATTCCTTAAAAAAAATTAATTGATATAATTTTTAATTCATATCTCCGTCTAGTCTGAAAAGACGTGAAAAATTTATGTTATTCTCTGATGTTAATACAGATTCCTTAAAATAAAACATGTAATAGTTGATATTTTTAATCAAAAACACTTGAATTAGACAAAAAAAGACGAATTTCCAACGAAATAGTTGAATCCTCAACTATCACAGATAAATTTTCAACAAAGAATTTTTTAACAAAAAAGATTTACTTTCTATCAGAAGAGATTAACTTTCTACCAAAGAAGAGGAATTAAAAAAAATACATAAATTTTTTATCAAATTTTTGTATTTGTATATATATTTGTAATTTTTGTACCAAATTGTTGAATTTTCAAACAAAATAGACGAATTTTCAATAAAACAGTTGAATTTTCAACCAAAAAAATGAACTTTTAAGAAAGTAGTTAAAACTTTCAGCCGAGGTGTTGAATTTTCAACTTAAAGAAATGAATTTTCAGTGAAAATGTAATTGTTGACATTCCATCAATTTTCTACCAAATAGTTACATTTTCTATCAAACTGTTGAATTTTCGACCCAAAAATACGAGTTTTCTACAGACTACCAAAAAAGATAAAATTTCTACAGAAGGAGATGAATTTTAAAACCAACAAGAAGAATGTTTAACAAAATGGTTGACTTCTAATCAAATAAAAATTTGTTTGTCAAGAAAGAAAAAAATTGTTGAATTTTCAAGCCAAAAAGTAGTTAAAAATTTATCTATTTCATTAAAGATTAGTCTTTTTTGGTAGAAAATTAACCTTTTTGGTTGAAAATTCATGCATTTTCTTAAAAATTATTATTTTTTAGTAGAAGATTAATATTTTGGTTGAAATTTCATTTCTTTAGTTGAAAATTAGTTTTTTTTAAAATAAAATTTTTGTTTTCAACTAAAAATTTAACTATGCCATTTTATGTCGATTTTTTCTAGACATTTAATCTGTGTGGTAGAAACTTAATTTTTTGTTTGAAAATTGAACAATTTTAATGAAAATTTGTTTTATTTGGTTAAAAACGTATTTTTCTAACTTAAAATTAAACTATTCTACTTTTTGTTGAAAATTTATCTTTTTTAGTTGAAAATTCATCTGTTTTGTTGAAAATTTGCCGTTTTTGGTAGAAAATTCATTTTCTGGGTTGAATATTCAACTATTTGATTACAAATTTATTATAATTTTTTATATACTGTTGAATTTTCGACCCGAAAATACGAATATTCTAGAAATTATTTGAATTTTCAACTCGAAAATATGCATTTTCAACAAAACAGTTAATTTTTAACCAAAGCTGAATAATTTTTAATCAGACAGTTGAATTTTTAACCAAAAAAGGTGAAATTTCTACAGAAGAAGATGAATTTTAAAACCAACCAGGTGAATGTTTAACAAAATAGTGCACTTTTAATCAAATAAAAATTTGTTTGTCAAGAGAGAAAAAAATGGTTGAATTTTTAAACCAAAAAGACGAATTTTCAATAAAACAGTTGAATCTTCAACCAAAAAGTATGACTGTATAACAAAATTATTGAATTTTCAACAAAATATTTCAATTTTTAACCAAATTATAAAATTAAAAAAAATATATAACAGTAGACGTTTCATTGAAAAAGAATTATCTTCTAACCAAAAGGTAAGTTTTTTTATCAAAAGATGAATTTTCAATTCAAAAAGACGAATTTTTTATTAAAAAAGACAAATTTTCAACAAAACAGTCGAATTTTCAAGCCAAACAGACGACTTTTTTTAGAGGACAGTTGAATTCTGAATAAAAAAGGTTATTTTTAACCAAGAAAGATGAATTTTCAATAAAAAAATATGAGTTTTTTTTACCCAAAAGAATAATTTTAAACAAAATAATAAAATTTTCAACCAAATATTTAAGTTTTCAAGGTACGAAGCTGAATTTTCAACCAAATAGTCAGATACTCAAACCAAAAAGATTAAATTACATGCAACCAAAACCCAAATAGTCGAATTTTCAATCTAAAAAATGATTTTTTTAACTAAAAGGGACCAAATTTCAATCAAAAACCTAAAAGTTAATTTTCCAATAAAATTTTGTTTTCATCCAAAAAAGCAACTAATTCAATAAAAACGATCAGTTATCAACCAAAGAGATGAATCCTTAACTAATAAAATGAATTTTTAACCAAGGAGTTTAACTTTCTACCAAGCTGTTGAATTTTCGACCAAAAAAGATGAATTCTCTTCAAAAAATGTAATAGTTGATATTACTACTAAAACAATTTTTATTTAAAAATCAAAAACAGTTGAATTCAACCAGAAAATACGAATTTTCTACAAAATAGTTAAATCCTGAACCCCAGCCGATTAAGTTTCTTTTGTACTTCTTGAATTGTGAGAAACAGATTAATTAAGAAAAATTCCAATTAGAAATTCTCTGCAACAGTTTTGTTGTGTGAAACATGATATTCTCTCATAAATGGATGATGTTCTGAATTATCATTATCCATAATTCTATATTATCATTGCATTAACCCTGAGAGCCTTAACGTTAAGCCGATTTAATCGACTAGGATACACGATAATAAATGGTTGAAATGCATTTTTTTCAATGCAAAAAGGGGTTAAATAGATGCAGATTTTCAACTTTAACTACAATTTAATGTAACTTTTTTAAATCTAGCACTGAAAATGTAACTATTCCATTTTTGGTTAAAAATTGATTTTTTTTTTTAATTGAAAATTGAACTACTTTTGTAAAATTTGAACCACTTATCAAAAATTAATTTCTTTTGGTTGAATGTTTATCTCTTTGGTTAACAATTGAAGTATTTTCTTGAAAATCCGTTTTTTTTGTAATTTTAAATTAATTTTTTACCCGAAAATGTAATTTTTCCAATTTTTAGTTGAAAATTGATCCTTTTTAGTTGAAAATTCGTCATTATTGGTCGAAATGTAATCTTTTTGGTTGAAATTTCATATTTTGGTTAAAACTGCAACTGCTTGGTTGAAAATTAACTTTTTTTTTGAAAATTGAACTATTATGTGTTTTTTTTGTGTGTGTAAACTTGTCTTTTTTATTTAAAAAACCTACTATTTATTTGAAAATTCATCTATTTTGTTAAAAAGCCATCCTTTTTGGTCGAAACCCCAATTATTTTATTGATCATTTGTTTGTTTTTTTCACTGAAAATTTATCTTTTTTATTTGAAAATTCAACTATTTCTTTGAAAATCCATGTATTTCGTTAAAAAGATGGTCTTTTTTGGTAAAAAATTAGTCTTCTTGTTTGAAAATTGGTCGTTTTGTTTGAAAATTCAATTTCGTAGATTGAAAATTCAACTATTTGGTTAAAAAGTCAACTATTATGTTGAAAATTTAATTATTTTGTTAAAAATGCATCTATTTTGTTAAAAAATCATCTTTTTTATAAAATAATTCAACTGTTTTGTTGAAAATTTTTCTTTTGGATAGAAAAATTGTCCTTTTGGATCTGAAAATTCATCTTTGATAACAAAAACATCTTTTTTGATTGAAACTTTAATTATTCTGTTCAAAATTAAACTTTTTTGTTGAAAATTCATATTTTATGGTTGAAAATCACCTTTTCGGCTTATAAATTCCACAATTTGGTTGAAATTTTTTTCTTTGTTGAATGAAAAATCTGTCTTAGTTGCAAATTTGTCTTTTTGGTTTGAAAATTCATTTCTTTTGG
This sequence comes from Andricus curvator, assembly GCA_932195095.1. Classification (NCBI taxonomy): domain Eukaryota; kingdom Metazoa; phylum Arthropoda; class Insecta; order Hymenoptera; family Cynipidae; genus Andricus; species Andricus curvator. The sequence continues at coordinate 21,235 of CAKNYM010047003.1, read as the reverse complement.
TTAAAAATTCAACTGTTTGGTTGAAAATTAATTTGTTTTGGCCTAAGATTCAACTATTTTGTTAAAAAATTTGTTTTTTGTTTGATCATGTTTCGTTGAGAATTCATCTTTATTGTTTGAAAATTCTACTATGTGGTTGAAAGTGGAACTACTTTGTTAATAATTCTTCTTTTTTTTTTTTTGAAGATTCATCTCTTTGGTTGAAAATGTATCTGTTTTGTAGAAAAGTCGTGTTTTTGGCTTGAAAATTCAACAATTTTATATAAACTTTAACTATTTTGTTAAAAAATTAGCTTTTTTGTTGAAAATTCATATTTTGTGGTTGAAAATGTAACTTTTTTGTATAAAAGTCGTGTGTTTGGCTTGAAAAATCAACAATTTTATAGAAACATTAACTATTTTGTTGAAAATTAACTTTTTTGTTGAAAATTCATATCTTGGGGTTCGAAATTCAACTATTTTGTTGAAAATACCCTTTTTTGTTAAAACCTAATATTTTCGGGTTGAATATTCAAAACTGGTTTGTAGAAAATTCGCCCTTTGGCATAAAAATTTCACAATTTGATTGAAATTTTTTTTCTTTCTTGACTGAGGAATCTTTCTTAATTGCAAATTTGTGTTTTTGGTTAGAAAATTTTCCTCTTTTGTTCAAAAATGCAACTTTTTTTTTTGAAAATTAATTTCTTTTGGTTTAAAATTTAACTGTTTTGTAGAACATTCGTCTTTTTGTCTTGAAATTTCCACAGATTGATAGAAAATTCAACTATTTACTTGAAAATTCAACTATTTGGTTGAAAATGAGCTTTTTTATTGAAAATTTACTTTAATTTGATTGAAAATTAATTTTTTTACTGAAATTTTAACTATTCCATTTTTAGTTGAAAATTTATCTGTTTTAGGTTAAAATTGAACTATTTGTTGAAAATCCGTCTTTTTTGGTAGAAGAGTACTCTCATTAGTTGAAATTTCATTTTTTTTTGATTAACAATTCATGTATTTGGTTAAAATTAAAATTTTTTTTATTTGAAGATTCATCATTTTAGTTACAAATTTACTTTAACTATTCCATTTTTTGTGAAAAATTTACGTTTTTTGATAGAAATGTAATCTTTTTCGTAAAAAAATTATCTGTTTAGTAGAAAATTTAACAATTCTATTTTTGTAAGAATTCATTTCTTTGGCTGAAAAAAAAAACTATTTGGTTTAGAATTCGTTTTTTTTGTTGATAGAAAATTCATGTTTTGGGATGAAAAATCCACTATTTGGTCAAAAATTCATTTTTTTCTGTTGCAAATTCATCATTGTAATTAAAAATTAATTTCTTTGGTTGAAAATTTGTTTCGTTTTAGTTGAAAATTAATTTTTTTAACTGAAGATATAACTATTCCATTTTCGCTTGAAACTTCATATTTTTAGTTGAAAATTAATTAATTTTGCTGAAAACTCGTCTTTTTTAAATTTACTTCTCTAACTGCAAATTGAAATATTATATTTTTGGTTTGTAATTTTATCTTTTTTAGTTTAAGATTGAATTATTTTGTTGAGAATTAATTTTTTCGGTTGAAAATTGATTGTCCTGGCTAAAAATTTAATTGTTCTATTTTTGGTAATTTTTTTTTAATGAAAAAAAAATATTTTGTGAAAATTTGTTTTTTTGGTTAAACATTGTTTTTCTGACATTTTAACTATTCTAATCTTGGTTGGAAATTGTTTTTTTTTTTGGTGATAATTCATTTACTTTGTTTAAAATGAGTCTTTTTTGGTAGATAATTAATCTTTTGTGTTGAAAATTCAACTAAGTATTTGGTTACAAATTCATGTTTTTGGTTGAAGATTCATCGTTTTAGTTGAAAATTCATTTCTTTGGTTGAAAATTTATCTTTTTGACTTGAAAACACAATTAAAAAGTGTTTTTAATATATTTAGAAACAAAATTTATTTTGCATTCACATTATTAATCTTCTAGGTGTATGGTTAGTTTTATTATACCTAGAAGAATTTCGAAATTAGGATATTGTAGCAACTCTGAATAAGGCACTGTTTAATTCGAATAATACGTATTCTATTAGGCATTTTCACTTCATAGTCAGCTAACTTCACATTGTTAACTGCTGAGGGGAAAACAATGGACCAAATGCATGGGAATCGGTTCATTTTTGCCCTATTTTCCTAATATCTTCGTAAAAACTAATTTTTTCTCTATAGGTGTATTCGAAAAATAGTTGTTATTTTTAGGAACTATTCAATGGAATAATAAAATTATAATAATTATCATTCATTACGGAGATAATACAATAATAAAGTTTCGTCCCATGCATTTGGTCCATCGTTTTCCCCTCAGCACTCAACGAAGTGAAGTTAGCTGATGGTTGAAGTGAAAAAACCTAATTACTTTGACTTCTTTTATCATTTAAATTTAGCGCCCTTTCCAATTTGAAGCGATACATTTTCCCGCGAAATTTAAAAATGTAATTATTATTAATTAAGATAGAAAATACGATTTTTTAAATCCTAATTCAAAATGCTCATTAAATTCTCAAAGCACATAAAGGTCGAGCATATTCTCATTCTCGTGAGAATTTCTCCGAGCACTTAACTCTTTAGAACACTAAGCTTGAAATCTCAACTCTTTTGTTAAAAATGCAATATATTTTGACTTGAAATCTTAGGACTATATGACCTACATTAATTTGATTGAAACGAATTATTTTATTTCTTTTTTTTTTGTGGGTGATTCTGAACCAATCTATTTAGATTATTACATTTTCCAAATAGGAAAAAGAAACAATCCAAAAATTTTCATGTATTTGTAAAATTGCTAATATTTAATGCATTCTTCTTACAAAAATTTTAAATAAAGAGTTCTTTCAAGAAATTGAGGTAAAATTATTTAGACTCAATCAAAAGAATTCAGAAAATATTCATAAACAAACCCTGCAGATTGGAACGAATCATGACTTTAGTGTCTCTATTTAAAAATTTTTTAAATTAAGATCGAAAAGAAATCTATTTTATCATGAATAATTTTATGCAAAATGAGAATGAAAAAGATTCACAATTAATAAACAAGAACTCCAAACTACCTCACTTTTTGACTCATTAGAGACAAAAATAACCAAATAAAAAGAGAGGGAGAAAAAGTCAACCAAAACCAACCTCTAACTTTTTCCTTTCTCCGTCCTTTTGGTACTACTACTAGGGAACCAACATGTTTCGAGGCCAATTTAGACCCCCTCATCAGGGATTATTTATAGGAAAACTACAAGGTCTGATTAATAGATTCTTATTCTTAATTTTGCATTCATTAGTGAAAAAATGACAACGATATAAAAATTATTCTTAATAATAAGAATAAAAAAGTATTAAAAATTCGATCTATTCAATGAATTATTTAGAATTAAAAAATGGTAATCAATTACTTAAATAATTCCTGGAATAGATCGAATTTTTCAATACTTTGTTATTCGTATTATAAAGAATAATTTTTATATCTTTCTCATTTTTTCACTAATGAATGCAAAATTAAGAATAAGAATCTATTAATCAGACCTTGTAGTTTTCCTATAAATAATCTCTGATGAGGGGGTCTAAATTGGCCCCGAAACATGTTGGTTCCCTAGTAGTATAAAAAGGACGGAGAAAGGAAAAAGTGAGAGGTTGGTTTTGGTTGACTTTTTCTCTTTTTCTTCCTCTTTTTTAATTTGGTTATTTTTGTCTCTAATGAGCCGAAAAGTGAGGTAGTTTGGAATTCTGTTTTTTTAATTGTGAATCTTTTTCATGCTCATTTTCCATAAAATTATTCATGATAAAATAGATTTCTTTTCGATCCTAATTTAAAATATTTTATTCCCATATTTTTGTGAAAAATCGCCCTAAGACATTTTTTTGTTATTATTTCAGGGTACGCACAACAAAGTACACGACTTTGAGCTTCCTGCCCCGCAACCTCCTGGAGCAATTTCACCGGGTCGCGAACTTGTACTTCATCTTTATAGTTTTTCTAAATTGGTTTCCTGCCATCAACGCATTTGGAAAAGAGATTGCGATGTTCCCCGTCCTTTTTGTGCTGGGAGTCACCGCCCTGAAGGATTTTTGTGAAGACAGAAGAAGACTGGCAAGTGACAACAGAGTCAACAACTCCACCTGTCGAGTCTACGTCAGGTGAGTCTGAAAACCGGAAGTCTCGATAGGAAAGAGAAAGAGGGTCTCCATTAACTTCCGAGAACAGAATCGATTCCATCTCCTTTCGAATTGAGGTCAATGTCACTCACGCAATCTTGTTTAATTGACTCAAAAAAATTTTAATTAACTACCACCTGCCAATAAGATAAGAATGAATCGAAATGTTAGCCGAGGTCCCGTGGAAAATCAGGAAATGACTAGGAGGAATTTCTAGGTAGCCACTGGACCGAGAAACAGGGAACTTTTTCGAGTCCCGGGAAAAACCGTGAAATAACTGTGATTTTATTTTTGCCTGGAAACTTTGATAATTTTCACTTATAAATGTGTCACCGAAAATTATGCAATAATCTAAGGTGTCTAGCGTTCTGGAAATCCTTGAAAACCTAGAAAAGTCCTTGAATTTTGCTCCTGGTCCTGGAATTTTTACTCCCTTATGAAGAAAGGATAGGTTTTTAAACTTGTTCTTTGCCGAACGAAAAAAGACTGCTGAACCGTTTTTTGGTAGTTTTCATTTGATTTATAGTTTTTTGTTTTGTTTGAAAGTAGAAAACACACCTTTTTAACAATAAGTTGTTCATTTCATCACGATAAAAAACCACGTGGCTGAAATCGAAAATATTTAAAAGTTTCTCATTTATTCCCGATTTTTTTTTTCAACTTTAACAACAATTTAATGACATTTTTTTAAAAATCTTAATACTTTTTGCTCTTAATATAATGAAAGTGATCTTATTGATTAGAATTGGTTGAAATTTGTCGGAGTATACGGCAATATTTGTACTTGGTCGCCGTAGGTTTTTTATTGAAGATTCATCCGTAGTTAAAAACTCTTCTTTTTTTTTTAATTATCTTTTTTAGCTGAAAATGTAACTATTCCATTATTTTTTTCAAATTGATTTTTTTTTTAATTGAAAATTCAACTACTTGTGTAAAAGTTGAACCACTTTGTTGAAAATTGATTTTTTTTTTGGTTGAAATTTCCTCTTTTGGTTAAAACTGCAACTGTTTAGTTGAAAAACAACTTTTTCAAAATGAAAATTTAACTTTTTTGTTGAAAATATATTTTTTTTAGTGAAAATTTGTCTTTTTTATTTGAAATTTCAACTATTTATTTCAAAATTCATGTATTTTGCTAAAAAAGTCTTTTTTCTTGGTAAAAAATAAATCTTCGTGTTAAAAATTCGACTGTCTTTGGTTGAAGTTTAATATATTTTGTTTCAAAATTCGACTATTTGGTTGAAAATTTATCTTTGTAGGTAGAAAATTTCAGTATTTGGTTAAAAAATAAACTATTTTATTAAAAATTTAAATATTTTGGTAAAAAGTCAAGCCTTTTTGGTCGAAAACTGAACTGTTTTGTTGAAAATTCATCTCTGGTTGAAAATTGAACTATTTCGTTGAAAATGTATTTTTTTTTTAGTGAAAATTTATCTTTTTTATTTGTAAATCCAACTATTTACTTGAAACTTCATGTATTTGATAAAAAAGTCATCCTTTTTGGTCGAAAACTCAACTGTTTTGTTGAAAATTAATTTGCTTGTCAAACATTCATCTCTTAGATTGAAAATTTAACTGTTTTGTTGCAAATTAATTTTTGCTAGTAAAAATTTATCTTTTTTATTTGAAAATTCAACTATTTATTTAATAATTCATCTATTTTGTAAAAAAAGTCTTCTTGCTAAAAAATTAATCTTCTTGGTTGAAAATTCGTCGTTTTGTTTGATAATTCAGTTTCGTAGATTGAAAATTCAACTGTTATGTTAAAAATTTAATTATTTTGTTGAGATTCATTTTTTTCGTATGAAATATCAATGAACTGTGTAATGAACTTTTATTGATTAAAATTGGGAATTTTATTGATCGAGAAAACTCAGGGAGTTTGAAGAAAATCGTGCAAAAGTCAGGGAATTTCTATAGGAGACACTTTAAATAACTGTCTAGGATAATAAATTTTTCAATTTTTCAATTTTCATTTGAAATTGTTTTATTCCGCGCATAAAAGATTCTATTTTAAAAATTTTACAAGATTAAGATTCTGATATTAGAATATTAATAGTTAGGGAGAATAAAAAATTGGTCAGAGTAAAGTTAGGGAATTTTGAAAATGGATGTTGGGGTTACCCAGATATAATATTCTTGTCAGTAATTTATTTGCCTTGTATTTTTTTTTTCAAGTTGCTTCCTCCTGAAGATTATACTTTTAGTTAAGAATGTTATTATTTGGTTGTAAATGGAACAATTTTATAAAAAAGTCATCCTTTTTGTTTGAAATATCTGACATTACATTATTCGTTGAGAATTCATTTTTTTGGGTAGAAAATTCAATTATTTGGATTAAGATTGAACTACTTGATTAAAAAATCATTTTTTGTTTGTTGAAAATTCATATTTTTGGTTGAAAATTAATTTTTTTATTTGAAAATTTAACTATTCCAGTTGAAGATTCACTGTTTTGTTGAAAATTCGTTTTTGAAATTTTAAATTAATTTTTCATCTATCACTAATATTTTTGGTTGAAAAAATAGTCTTTTAGCTTGAAAGTTCAACAAGTTGGTTGCCATTTTTTTTTCTTTCTTCACTGAAAAATCTTTATTTGTTGAAAATTCGTCTTTTTGATTAGGAAATTTTACTTCTGGGTTGAAAATTGGTCTTTTTGTTTAAAAGTTGTTATACTTTGTTTGCAATTCATTTCCTTGGTTGTAGATTCATCATTTTAGTTAAAAATTCATCTCTGGTTGAAAGTTGAACTATTTTGTAAATTTTTTTAAACTGAAAATTGCACTTTTTTTACTTGAAAATTCATGTAAATATCAACTATTTAATTTCTTGTTGAGAATTCATCTTTTTTGGTTGAAAATTCAACTATTTGGTTAGAAACTTATGTGTTTTGTTAAAATTACGTCCTTTAAATCTTCTTGGTTGAAAGTGCAACTATTTGGTTAAAAATTTATGTATTTCGTTGAAAATTCGTCTTTTTAGAAGAAAATTAATCTTCTTGGTTGAAAATTTATCTTTTGGGTTGAAAATGTAATTATTTGATTGAAAATTCAAGTATTTTGTTGAGAATTCGTCTTTTTTTGTTGAAAATTCAACTATTTGGTTATAAATTTATGTATTTTGTTCAAAAGATGTTTTTTTTAATAAAAAAAAATCTTCTTGGTTGAAAGTGGAACTGCTTGTTTAAAAATTGATGTATTTCTTTGAAAATTCGTCTTTTTAAAAGAAAATTCATCTTTTTAAAAGAAAATTAATCTTTCTGGTTGAAAATTTATCTTTTGGGTTGAAAATGTAATTATTTGATTGAAAATTCAAGTATGTTGTTGAGAATTCGTCTTTTATGTTTTTTGACTTGAAAATTCTACATTTTAACTGAAATTTTTTTTCTTTATTGGCTGAAAAATCTTTCTTTGTTGAATATTCAAGTATTTTTTTGAAATTTCTTCTTTTCTGGTTCAATTAAACTGTTTCTGATTTAAAATGAAAATCTTCCCTTGGTTAACATATCAATTATTATATTTTTTTGGTTCTGTGTTAATTTTTTTATGACCTGTAAATAAATTGAAGAACAAAATGTAGTCGGAAAAAATTACGTTAGATAGGGTTGGGGGGGGGGGCAAAACTTACGGACCCTAACAAGGGGTGGGGGTACGTGGTTTAAAATTTCAGGGAAAAAACTAAAAACAAGGTCTAATAACACAGTCCCACAAAAAAAGTAGGATGTCCGACGGACCAGACTAGTCAATTCTTACGTATTTTGGGTCGCTGAATCCGAATCCGAAGTCGGAATTCCGAAGTTAGCTCATGTTTTCTTCCTAATGTCAAGAAAAACTTTTTTCGTACATTTTTTGCGGTTAAGAAGGAAACAAGAGCTAACTTTGGAGTCCAAAGTTCGGATTCGGATTCAGCGACTCAAAATACGTAAGAATTGACTAGTCTGGTCCTACTTTTTTGTGGGGCTAAATGTACGAAAAAAGAGGTTTTTTTAGTTTAGAAAGAAAACAAGAGACTTCGTATTCGGATTCAGCGACCCAAAATATGTAGATAAGAATTTACTAGTCTGGTCCTACTTTTTTGTGGGGCTAAATATACGAAAAAAAGTGTTTTTCTGAGTTTAGAAAGAAAACAAGAGACTTCGTATTCGGATTCAGCGACCCAAAATACGTAAGAATTGACTAGTATGGTCCGTCGGACATCCTACTCCTACTTTTTTTTGTGGGACTGTGTAATTAGGGGGCTGAAATTTTTCAAGGGAATGAAGAGGCCTTATGTA
>CAKNYM010047002.1:7056-121435 GCA_932195095.1 Andricus curvator | reverse complement strand
GGGTCAGCTAAGTTGCCCGTCTTCGGCAGGAGCACTGTGCGCCCTTCCACCAACCACCCCGGAATAGGCTCTTCCGACTTTAGATATGAGGTAAAAATTCGGGCCAGATGCTGGTGGGTTGAAGGAAACTTCTTCCACCAGAAGGTCTTGATGCCATCTGGTCCCGGAGCGGAATAGTTCTTCATGCCTCTTAATACGTTTTTCACCTCCTCGGTAGTGTTAGGTGGGCATTCCTCCTCAGCTGTGATGAGGGCATTGCACAGCTCCTTGAAGCTGTTTATGTTCTTGGAGCCTTCTTTAAGTGGATGTTGGACTTCGTAGACTTCTCTCCAAAATGCTTCGAGCTCCTCTGGTCTGGGCGGATGGTCGACAGTAACTGAAGGGTCTTGGAAGAGTCGAGATGGGTCAGACGAAAACTGTTGATTTTCTCTGACCCACTCTCTCTCCGCTCTAGACTTCTGCTAGCGTCAGATAGTACCCGTATTCTGTCAACAATATGCTGCCTGATGGTCAGTAGCTTTGACTTGTTGATTGTGTGATGACGGATCCGCAGTTCGCGCGTGAACTGTCGAACCTTGGCAGTGAAAGTCCTGCCAGATGTTATGTAGTCAATTACACACTGAATGCGGGACGCGCACTGTCTCTCCCAGCCTATCTTTGTGCTAAGTTGATGCATTCGTCTTTTGGTCTTATGATCAACCGTTGGTTTTGTTTTACGGTTTGCATCTGCCAAAGTTCTCGCTGCATTGTACACACTACAATTGATAGTCCAGAGGTCGGATTCTTCGGAAAAATCTCCACGAAGCTCATCATCCAGTTCAGTCAGGTCTTTGGGCTTGGGAGAAACCTGAATGTTGATGTTTCTCCGGGTCTTGAAGCATCGTTCTCCCTCTATTGGATGCCTGTTCGAGGCTGGTCTCAGTGTCGCCTCTCTTTCTCTGTTGCCGGCTTGTTCTGGCTGCGGTTGTGTAGGCGCTCCGCTTATATAACCCCTTTTCCGGAGGTCCTCGGCACGGTTTCGCAGCCGTTTTTGCGAAAAATCCGAGAGCTCCGGGTGTTTCTCGCACCACAGAGCATGCAGTCGCGCCATGTAACCTTTTCGTTCAGGGGCCATACTGGTATCATAGCACTCCAGCAGGTCGTCCCTGAGTCGATCCGTCCACTCAAAAGTAACGAGATTCCGCCCGTCAATCGCATTGACTCCGTCTTGATTGGCTCCCCCAACTCTAGGGTAGTCGGCATTGTTGTCCGACCCATTGTCGGGAGCCCTGCGCGTTCGATTGTTTTGAACCGCACTTCCTACAACTATGTTTGGTGTTGTCATTGTTGTACCCACGAGCAGCTAGGGAAAAGGGTTAGTCCATCCTTGTAGAGCCCCGCGTGCAAGGATAAGGCTGATACTCTGAGAGGTCGCCCGGTATCCCAGAGTCACCGTTTGAGACACCACACCCAGGTGCCATTCAGCTTTCGGCACGGTTGTTACGCCTCCGCTTGGGGGTTATTCCTTCGGGACCATCCCTGGACAATTGTCCGCGATTGCTTATTAATTATTGTAACCATATTCAGCAGAAACCCTTGGTACAGGGACCCTCTATCCGCAACCCGAGGACGCGTCCGGTGGCTTTGTCATAGGCCCTTCGGTTCGAATCCCAAGGAATCAAAACCGAATACCGAATATATATATATATATATATATATATTGTGACGGGGTAATCCGTACCTACAACAAATACAGTTAAAAATTATAAAATTTAGTTTTAAAATTTGACTAGGGATATGAGTTTAGAATCACGAATCACATTCACGGGCTATCTAATAATAGTTACGAGACTAGCCGAGAATAAAAGAGTTCTACGGCTAGTCTTTAAAGGGAATGTTTGAATTGTAAGTCTTCTTTTATTTGACTGAGACTTAAGTTAATTAAATTAAATGAAAACGTAAAAATATGAAAGGAAGTATTAGCCTAGAACATAAGAGTTCGACGGCTAATACCAACTAAAAATGTTAATAATAGAAACTTCAATTAGGCACTCATTACCTGTCAAAATTGGAAGGTTAGGTCACCAGACCGGATTTAAAAAAATACTTGCCAGACCACGGGAATCCAATTTATAGGAATTTCATTACTTCTTCTAAATTTTGTTCGTATTATTTTATTTTATTTCATGTTCAACTCGAGTGGAAAGGGTGGATCAACCACCCCCACACAACAATAACAACAACTGTCAGACTCTACGAGGGTGGCTGCAGTGGAGGTCTGCTGTCGCCAGGGACTAAGAAGAGGAGTCAACACACCCCTGGACCATCGATCAGCGGCAGACCACAAAGTTCGGCGTGGCACTGAACGCACTCCGACTATGCGCCACCACACTGCTGGGAACCGAACCTGGCAGTTGTCCTTTTCCTTCGATAGTTCCTCTCATTCAGTAGTTCTACGCTCGTTACGCGAGTGGCGCTCCGACTCCTATGAGAGGGAGAACGGAGACGCCACTCTAAAAATTCATTCGTGATTCTAGACTCGCAGTAAGTACTTCACCTGTCCAGTAAAAGAGGATTGGAGGAATAACTTTAAATTGAAAAATCGGAAATAAAAACCAAAACTAATCAATATGAGAGGACGAGCACGAGGAGGTCGGATTCTGCCAGGTGGGTTCCCTGTAATTTCTTTATCTTAACTTAAATTCATCTTCGCGTTTCAACGTCGTGTGTCGAATTGGTAGACACACGCCGTTGAAATTTGTCAGTTGCTGACCTGGGGCAAGGTCGTATTCATTGAGTCGCATCGGTAAACTCAACGTAAAATGCAATGTGATTCCCGGGTCTCTATGGACCCCCACTAGTGCGGTAAAATTATTTAACGTAAAAATGATAAAATCATAGCTTATTCAAGTGGTCACGCGTGCCACTGTTCAACGGTAAATTTTGTAAGCAAAATGGCGTCATCGCGCTTGATCTGTAGAATGGTCGTGTCTAGTCGGTAGCCATGCTCTAGATGGGGCCAATGCCCATTTCAGTAACTTAAATGATAGTTTCTGACTTCTTCTTGTTTTACTCTCGTTTGAAGTGGGGCGAAGGCCGACTCGGTGTAATTATTTTACTAAATTGTAATGCTATTCGTGAACTTCCTTACTCAATTATATCGATGTCTAAGTCTAAAATGTTAATTTTTATCTAACCTCACCTCCCCTGCGCTGCCCCTTACTTTGCCACTCTGCTGGAGCTGTCGGGCGAATAAACCGTGACTCATTAGAATAAGTAAGATGAATTAAAATATCTTTTGATAGTTTGAGATTAGACAAACTATCTGGCGCGTAGATTCGAACTTGCTATTTAAGATCATATAGTTAAAAAAATTCCATGATTAATCATTTATTCAGTACAAGCGTGTAAACATTGTCGTTCTATCAGCCCGTCGCCACTTCTCCTGCTTCTTCTCTAAAATTTACGTTGGGCCGCTTAGGGGTCTTTCTTCAGATCGCGTCACATATATATATATATATATATATATATGTTTTTAAAATTTCTTTTCTTCACTGTTGAAGTGTGTTATAGTAACTTACAAATTCCTTTCGGAATTCCTCATCTTGTAATTTATTATTAAAATCAGTGAATGGAGAAATTTCATGGAATCTTTTCATTATATCTACATTTGAATACTGAAATATATACTTTTAAGGTTTTCGAGACATTGTATTACGTATCATCAATTCATAAATAAAAGTTTATTTTATATCTGATGTTGAAAATTCTTTATCCTTAATTCATAAAAAAGACATAATAAGTACTGTGCGTGACTATTGTTAAACATAAACACACATGATTATTATTAACGAAGTGTCTAGGCACATCAAAATATTTGGTGTATCGCTCACCGTATTTCGGTGAACCTATTAGGCGTCCTTTCTAGTTTCTCCTGGGCACACCCAAAATATTTCTTAAATGCTTATCGAATTTCGGTGAACCGAAAAGGTTTATTCTAAGATAATAGTTTCAATTGTTCTCAACATATTATATTAACAACTGTCTATGTGTTTTATTTAATGATAACAATTAGAATTATTGACATAATTTCCAGCACAAAATCAGTCGCAGCAAGTTTTATAAAAAAACAACATATTTTATACACGACTATCACGCAATTGTTTATAAAACTTGTTAATAAAAATTGATATTTTTGAATTAGACTAAAACTATTTAATATAATCGGCAAGTAACATCATAAAGTCATACGCAGAATATTTTTAAAAACCAAAATAAATTTTTCCCTGTAACAATAGACGAATATAATACAATTGTTTATACAATTTGTTATAAAAAATTAAATTTTTGTCTTATAATAAAACTTTCGGGCTAAAAAAATCATAAAGTCAGTCCCAGCAACTTTGTATAGAAAAATTGTTTCCGTCCCTAAAAATATACGACTACAGAAAAATTATTTGTATAACTTGTTAATAAAAATCATGAATTTTTATGTTAAAATATTTTTTCACTTTAAATAACATTGTCAAGTATTTTAAAATTATTTTTCATGCCGTCAAAATATTTTCTCGTAAAAATTCGATAGATGTCTATTAGTTTATAACATTTTTTTATAGCAATAAAATGTCTTTTAAACAATTTATTCCTATTATATTTGTATCTAGGCATTGACTATTATTGATTTCTGGTGTACTTAATTGTTTACACGATCACAAAATTCAACTGCGACCTGCTGCTTAATTTGTGCGCGAAAATCTATTTCTGGACTCGTGGGGCAATTGCTTTCTCTTTTGTGGGACTGCAGCGTTCCCAGCACGCGGGAAAGGATCTGCTCGCACGTTTGGCACTAATGCTCACTCAAATGTGGTGTGGCCGCTGCACCGACCGCCGTGGTGGCGATGCGTTCTCACTAGGAAGACAGCTGATTGCCCAAATTTTTTTCAGTGTAGCAAAGGCTACCTGAATCTCACACAATTAATTTGAAAAAAGATGAGTAAGTGGTACCGACCCAAACTTCGTAACGTTCGGCACTGACCAGACCATCTTAATTCGTCCGATGAGGAGAAAAGATAACAGGGTAGACAAGGCACGGTTTATACCTATGCAAACGCAAGAAAGAGAAAATAACACTCACGCACCACGCAGTCGTACAATACAAATACGATAGAGAAACCGACATGAATTATCCGGAACATTCCCCCTTCCCTTTTTTCTATGATTGAAATGAAAAATGACACTCATTATAGCCACAAAAAAAAGTTCAAGTGGTAGGTTGCACCTTCGAAGGGTGAACCGGCAAGACACACAACTTTATAATGGGTCTATCAAGAGTCCCATTAGTTATCAGCAGAGTAACGGATCTGACATAACCTTCAGCGTCCGGACATATAGCAATGACGCGACCTAGAGCCCACTTTGTTGGAGGCAGATTTTCATGCAAGACGAGCACGAGATCATCAATCTTGATTGTAGGCATAGGCCTCAGCCCCTTCCGACGAGTTTGCAGTTCTTGCAGGTATTCAGAGGACCATCAAGTCCACAAATCTTCATACATCTGTCTGGTGAGCTGCCAGCGTTGTAGACTATTTTTCTTAAGATCTATGAGAGATGGTTCTGGAACTGTGAAGATTGGAGAACCGATCAAAAAATGACTCGGTGTCAATGGCTTCCACCTGTGTGAGGGAAGTTGTCATTTCCTCAAAATTCAGAGTAGTGTCCCCCACTACTCGACGAAGATGATGTTTCACAGAGCGGACAGCTGCTTTCCAAAGTCCTCCGAAGGCTGAATGGTTGAAACGCCACGTAGTTCCGTTGTCAGCAAGATATCGGCTGATGGTCGCAGAGACAGCAGAGGCCTCATCAAAAAGTGTACGGAGCTGTTTATCGGCCCCACAAAATTAGTACCGCAGTCGCTGTAGAGAAAGGTGCTTATCCCACGTCGAGCAGCAAATCGTTTGTAAGCCGGTATGAAACCATCAGCGATGTAGTCCGAGCAAACCTCCAAATGGACTGCTCTCGTGGCGAAACAAGCAAAAACTACAATGTAACCCTTGTACGACTTGTGGCCTCAACCTTTTGTTGTTCGCATCCAAATGGGACCAGCGTAATCCAGACCGCTTATAGCAAAGGGTCAAGACGGTCGTGTAACTCTATGAGTAGGCAGTTGGCCCATAAGTTGACTGCAGGTGGTTGCACGATGTCGAGCGCAAGTAACTCAACGACTCAAGACCTTCTTTACAACACAACGTCCTGTGATGATCCAATACTGTCTCCGTAAACAAGAGAACGTAAGTTTCGGTCCCCCATGTAACACGGCTTGATGCCCATTTCGAACAATGAGTGTGGTGACGATAGGATCTTTGGGTAGAATATAAGTGCATCGTTCATCGAAGTCCAAAACAGCATGTTTCAAACGACCTCCCAGTCGTAGTAAGCAGTCAGAGTCCAAAAACGGCAGCAAACGAAGTAATGGACTTTTTTTAGTAACTGGGAGTTGTTTGCGCAGCAACTTAAGCTCTTCGAAGAAGTGTCGGCGTTATTCATACCCAATCAGATGGCATCGAGCACGTTTCAAAACGTCTGGGTTAAGCTCACATGGAGGAAAGTCAATGGATTTCTTTTGTAACCGGTCGATGAATCGTAGACAGAGAGCAGTAATGCGAAGTAGTTTCGTAAAGGTCGAGTATCGACCCAGCAGGGACCACGATGGATCAAGTTCAACCGTTGCAGCACGAACAAAGTTCCTTTCCTCTCTGTTGATGCTCGGATCTATCGAGCTCGTAGAAGATGGCCAAAAAGTGGGTGGCTGCGATAGCCAAGGTGGTCCAGCCCACCAGAGAGGATCAGGGCTGCCAGATTGGGCGACTTATCGCCAATTGGGCGACTTGGAGTGGGCCTTCGGCGACACGAAATTTAAAAAGTCGCCGGGCGACGAATTGGCCGACTTGTTTTAGTATTTGAGCGATTTTTAAGATTTCAATTTCGATTAATAAGATACGTACTTACCTATTGTGCTTTCTGATTGGTGAGTTCGTATTTGCCTGAGAGAAAGAATGTCTGTTGTCAGCGAATCATAAGTGATCATGGTGATCATCTGTGATGGCCTTTTCATGCTTGCTGATAGTGACCGACAACCTGCCTACAGAAAGTCCATAAGAGTGATAGAGACAGTTCTTTCTGATCATTCTCTATCTCTTTTACTCTTGTGGTTTTTCTGCAGGCCGGCTGCCTGCCACTGTCGACAAGCGAGGTGTGAAAAGGACTTTAACCGGCATTAATTGATACTTTTTTATTGGTTGAATTATTTATGACCTCACCAATCAATCTTTTAAAAATGCAAGAAAATTTAAAAGCAGAATTCTCATTTCTATTTTTACATCACGTGGTTGGTTAAGTTTGTTCGACATTTGCTGACTAGTTTGAATTTACAAATGAAAACTCTATAGTGTTTGACCGTCGCTTGTTTTGAATTGCAAAATGTCAAAAGATTCAAGTCTCGGGACTACAGTAAATATGACGAACATTATCAAAAATCGTGGGAGGATTTACCCTTGTACAAAGGTAAGTAGGACAATTTTAATTAAGTTTAAAAACATATATATCTAATAAAAATGCCAGAAGCGATCATCAAATTGTCACATTTAATAATGGACTTTACAGGTTAAGTTTCAGATTTTACAAAGTTACGCCTATTCAATGCTTTAATTTCCGTCATTCAACACTTTGTAAAATCTCAAGCATAATCTGTGAAGCCCCGAAATAATATGTCACATTTTCACAAGCGCATTTGGTAGTTCTAGCATATTTTTCTCTTGTAAATTTACTTTATTGAACGACACAATTGAATAAGTGGTGGTGTAATTACAAAAAAATAGTCTACACAAAAAACATTCATTACATTGCAAGAAATAAAAATTTAGGTTATAATTCTATAGCTTTATGACTTCTCAGTTTGATATTGTTTCTTAGTTTGTTTTGATATAAATTCAGGCTATGTTAATAAAATTCAAGGTTACTTAATTGATTTATGAATAATGGAAAATAATATTTTTGAGATACCAAGCGTTTCTTCATTTTTGAATAGAAATATGTATGTAGAGCAAGCAACTGTTTAATGTGATTATTTTCGCGTGAAATTAAATTTTTGAATTGTAACTTCCACTAACCCGTAAATTAAAAAACTTCATTCTATGCTAAACTTATTAAAGTAAAACATTTTTCCCTATGCAGAATCACTTCTGTTGATAAAAGAAGTGCGACACACTATGTAAGAAATATTTAGTGCTAGTATTTACCGAGTGAAATGAGGCAATTGAATTTTGAGCTTGGAGCTTTATTCCAACACCCTGAACTTCATTTTCCTAACTACAGAATTCAGAAAAGAGAATTTATTAGGCTTTTTCTTGGCAATTTCGAAACTGTGCTACTTAAAATATATATTTCTAATTTATTATCATTTCAAAATGTCAATTTGTTTTTTCTTTAAAATTGGCTGCAAAGAAATGAATAACCCGATGCAGACCCAAACCAAGAGGCCTACTGTGAAGTTTGCCGTAAACAGCTGCGGGCACAAAAGGCGGATTTAGAAAAACAAAGCAAAACGAGCCTCCATAAGAAGAACATGGATCAAATTAAGCCTTTACAGAAGAGGATAACATCAACTGAAGTCACCGTGCTATCGGACACCGATAAAAATATTGACATCAAGCTGGCTGCCCATATAGCGTCTTCATCGAACAAAATGTTCGAAAATCATTGCGCATGTTATTTCTTCATCGTTATTAGAGGATTTAGTAGAAGATCTCGGAGACGAAGGTTACTCCATTATTGTAGAAGAAGCGTCAACTTTTTTGCAAAAATACATGGGTATGTGCATTAAATATAACAGCAAAAAAGAAAATGATGTCATCGTAGACTTTTTTGGACTTATCGACGTTGTCGAAACGACGGCTGAAGCTTTATACTCAGACTTTGTCAACTTTATGGACCATATTAAGATTCCCGTTATAAACCTGTTAGGCATAGGCACTGACGGTGCAAATGAGGCGTTGCGTGCAAAAACCCCTTAACTCGAGTTAAGTGTTTGCAGAAAAAATGCAATTAAAGTTTTTATTTATGTATAACTTACAAAAAAAGTTGAAATTTGTCTCAAAACCCATTTTCCACGGTTGTCTTACTATTAAACATTAAACTATGTACTCAGTTTGTTCATACAATTGGATCAATAATTAAAATAACAATAAACAATAAATCGGAATTAAGGGGTTTTTGCTGGGAATGAGTATTTTTGTATGAAAAAAAGAAAAATATATCGATATGAATAGAAACTTTTTGCTAACATATGATTTTTGTGTCTTTGGAGAAACATAACCTTTTCCTTCAGCTTTCCTCTTTTTTGCCTATTTCGTATCAAACTACTACATTTAAAACGTTTTTTCCTTCCTTTGTATGAACCACTGGACGCAGTACTCTCTGTTGTTGAGTCATTCATTGCAAAACTTGAGATATTTACTTTAAAAGAACAAGTAGAAAGATGTGCCGATCGCGGAAACTGTTTGTTTTGAATCGCGCCCGGCCGACTGCGACCCGCGCGACACGTGAGTCTCTCGCCGCGACGGGCCGCTCTGACGCCGCCAGCGATATATGGCTGACGTCAATCAACGGAATCGATAGTAAATATTAATCCTTGCTTCAGAAATTTTGTAGGCACGTTAACTAAGATTTAACAATTGTAAATATCTAGGTTTCAGCAAAAACCCCTTAACTCGAGTTAAGGGGTTTTTGCCCCCAACGCCTCAAATACAATGTGTGGAAAGAATCACTCTTTCTTCACATTGCTTAGAGATCGCTCAAACGTGCCATGCCTTCAGCTGATAAAATGTGTACCACATTCATTGCACAAAAGTTGCTCGCATGCTTGCGAATTGGCACTTCCGACCGCATTAGAGTTTTTAATTCGGGAAACAAGAAAGTGGCTGGCGACGCCTCGGAGACTTGCGAAATACCGGGCATTTTATAATTTAATTAATCTTTGCGAAAAAGAATTAAAAAGGTGCCGACTATTGGTCAAACTTTCGGACACACGTTGGCTAGCGTGGAAAGTGCTGTTCGACACATCATTTCACAATGGATAGAACTAAGAGAGTTTTTCAAAAAAATATCTGAAACCGAACGATGTTACACTACAGAACAGCTTAGTATGATGTATCAAGACAACTCTAATTACTTGTATCTGCTCTTTTTGAAATCAATTTTATATGACGTAAATCATCTTAATACTTTTTTAAAAGTAGTGACCAGGACGTCGCGAAGGCTTATGAAGAGATGCGAACTCTTGTGCTGTCAATCGCAAGTCGAATTTTCACTGCTACTTTTGCCGAACATGCGAAAAACAATTTTTGACTTCAATACATAAAGGACACTCTGCAAAAACCTTTAGCTTTTCGATCTCCTGAAACCATGGACCATGGAAAAGAGTGTTTCTTTACACTCGCTGTAGTTAATGTGGAGATGGAAAAGCTAGAGGATTTTTATTAGAGTAGTTCACGTTTCCTTGTAACTCTGATGACCCAAATTGTTGAGCGTATTCCGAACAATGTGGAAATATTAGAGAAACTGTTCGAGTAACGCCAGAGAAAATTCTCAGCGTTACTAAAAATGTTACGATTGACGATATCGTAAATGATGAAGAAATCGATGTACATGAAAATAATGAGAATAATGAAGAAAGTCTCTTAGAAATGCTCACATTATTCTCAGAAGATAGCCACGTTTGTGCAGTTTCCTGTGGATTGAATGTGTGAAGTTCAGAGTTGAAAAAGAGCTGAGAAACTCCAAAGAGTAAAGGACGGTATTATCAGATTCTTGCAGCGAAATAAAATACATGAATTATTTTTGAACGTTTATAAATAGGTAAATAAGTTTAATGCCTATTCAAGAAAGGTGAAATATAGAGGTATGCTGTCGTTTGTTTGAATTTTCTATTGAAAATTCGAACAAACGACTGCACACCTCAAGTGAAAGACTGATGAAAAATGCCAAACTAAATGGACTGTGACAGTGAGATTTTATATTTTTTCCAAAAAATTGTGAAACAGAGTAACTTTATAATTGAAGCTTTGTCTAATAAACCTTGAAAAGACTGTAATTAGACGAGAAATTAGCCTGATAAGAAATAGAAAACTTGATTACTATCGCTTAAGGTTCTTCAATTTTATAATATATAAATATTTCAATAAAATTTATATGTCAAGGTGTAATTGATGTGACTTAATAATTGTTTAAACACATACTATTTCATATACTATTTCTTTTTATTACATTTAAAAAAATATTAAAATATCTGTAATCAGAAATGTGAAAATTTTTGATAATTTATATATTTAGAAATTATATAATGAAGAGTTCACAAATATTTAATCATTTTCATACTTAACGTTCTTTTTTATTTACATTTATTAAAAACTAGACTATAATTCTCCTATTTTGAAACGAAGGCGCGAAACGCGGCCAATGAAACAGCGCTAGAAGATCGCCGATATTCCGAGTGTGCGCAATAGTTTCCTGTGTATTTTATGTCATGTTGCCCAAAAAGAACAAACGAACAGTGATGCTAACGGATCGTGATTCTTCCAGCTGCGCATGTACCGAAAAACGCGGGTCTATTTGAAATTAATAAATAGGGTCATCCACAAAAATTTTGTTTGCCTTTTAGTTGAGTTTTTTATAAACTTTGACTACCAAAGAATTAAAATGTGAAATTGAAACTTAATTTCGTTTATTTAATAATTTATAATAATTTATTAAAAAGTGATAAAATATCCACCGTAAATGTCGATTTATACAAGAAAACATGTGTCGCCCTCACGGCTCGAAACACGTGGTGTGACGTCCCGCGCCGTCAAACCCGAAGAAAATACATGGTCAGTTTGATAAAAACAATCGAAATAAATAATTATCAACGTTTTTTGGCAAAAAGGGTTTATTTTTATGAAGTATCAATATGCCAGGATACGTTAAAGCTAGTTCGGATAACTTTCCAAAAGTGAGTACACTCTAAATCTAAATCAGTGAAAATTTCACTGATTGAATTAATGACTCGATATTTCACTGAACAGATCAGTGAAGTTCTATAGTTGTCACTGATGAATCAGTGAGTGGAATTTTTCAAGTCATAACTGAAGGTAATCAGTAGAAGTCAGCATGGACTACTGATTGGTTCAGTAGTTTGAACATACATTCTTATTTAAATTTAAACATATTTCCATTCTTTTCAATTATAAATCTTTGTTGTAAGAGGTATTTTATATTCATATGTGATTTTTCAAAATCAATTTTTATCGAAATTATACTTCACTTAAATGTTATATATGTATATCAGTTTTGAATACACCGCGCTTATTTGCGATATATCGAACCTATATCGTGCTCAGGCCCACTCAGGCCTGTTTTCATTGTATTTGCGTTCAGGTGTTTGTGTTTTGTCGCGTCTAAAATATTCTACTCATAGTGTTGGAAAATCAAAAAAAAACTTCATGTATTGTTGCGCTCGTCAGGATGGTAAGTAACATATAATTGACTAAATTTAAATAAAAATTTATCGTGCAGAGTTAAGGTCGAGATAAGGTTCTCCAGATTTCTGGCTAAGACTTGCATACTTACATAACCTTAAAAATCGTTCTTCGGATTTTAATTACGTTAGAATTTATTCGATTATTGTAATGTGACTAGTTATTGATATTCTAAGAGATTTCTCGTATTAATATTTTTAAATATATTTATTTATGTTGAATTTAACTTGTGTTCATTTAGGAAAAAATCGAAGGACTTGAAAATTTTGACGTGGAGGCTTTGTTTGAAAAATTGTCAGCAGTTTTGGATAATGAAACTCTTGAAAAAATTAAAGGTAGGATTTTGAAATAGCATGCGTGGAGGCGTTTTTTGAAAAAATATCACCAGTTTTGGAAAAAGAAACCCTTGAAAAAATTTGAGGTAGGATTTTAAAACAGCATGGCGAGATTAAGGTGCTACATGTGCTCCAAACTTATTGATAATGGTTTAGATGGATTAGTAAACCATTTCAAATATATCCATGGGATATCTGTTAATAGAGGATTGGATGAGTCAATGTTTGAGTGTAGTCAAGGGGGTTGTAGAAGACGCTTCAGTTTATTTAATTCATTTCGTCAACATATAAAAAAAGTTCATTTGGCAAATGACCAGATCACTGTAGATGAGGAAGAAGTGATGAATGATAATAACGATGCACAAAATGTGCATATACCCATAGATGTCGCCAACGATATCGGTGGTGAAAGAAATAATCCTAATGAGGATGAGTTTCAGAACAAAAATGACGAATTTGACTTGCGGTTCTCAATCATTAGAATGATTTGTAGATTGCAAGGAAAGCCAGCGGTGACAGGAAGTCTTATAACAGACATTATGGATGAAAGTGAAGAACTTCTATTGGGTACTGTTAAATTTCTGCAGTCCAAGGTTGTGAAATTTTTAGCGGACAGAGATATACTTAATGATTTAGGTTCTCAAGATTTGTTAAAAAACTTTGAATTGCAAAATCCATTCAGTGAGCTACGTTCCTTAGAACAACAAGTAAATGCACTCAAAAATCATTATAAATATATTGAGCCTCAGGAAATACCATTAGGTCAAAGAATTGACTACGTACTGGATAAAGGATCAGCAGCCTTGGTTCCTAAAGAAGTTATTGAGACTTTCCAATATGTTCCGATTATAGAAGTTTTAACTTTAATTATGTCAAATGGAGAGGTCCGGGATGCGATATATCATGAGAGAGAATCGGAGGGAGAATTCTTGGGTTCATTTATTGATGGAAAAAGTTTTAAACATAATTTGTTTTTCCAGCGGCATAAACATGCCATTCGAATAGAACTTTACTACGACGAAGTTGAAATTGTGAATCCTTTAGGCTCCAAAACTGGTGTCCACAAAATCGGTGTATTCTCATACAGAATTCAAAACCTTCCTCGACATATGAATTCTGATCTCGGTAGTATTCATATTTTATGTTTGTGCTATCATGAAGACGTTAAGAAATACGGCTTTGGAAAAATATTAAGACCATTTCTTAATGACCTCAAAAAATTGGAAAGCGATGAAGGCGTCTCCGTAACACTGGGAAATGAGAACTTCATTCTTCGAGCTTCGATTACAGCTTTTTGTGCTGATGGCCTTGCTGCTCATGAAGTTTTTGGTCTCCTTGGTCCTTCAGCTAATCTATTTTGTAGAATGTGCATGATCACGAGAGCAGATCTGCATGAAGGCAATTTAACACCGAAAGAAGAAAGAACTCAAGAATTGTTTGTAGAGCATTTGCGACAAATAGATGCTGCTGGTCCTAATGCTCGGGAAAAAATGACTGAGACAGGCGTTCGTCAAGATTGTGCATTAAACATTTCTGAGTATTTTCACATTGCAAAAAATAAAATCTTTGATGTTATGCACGATCTTCAAGAGGGAGTAATACCAATGCTGACTAAACGAGTACTTCATCAATTTATATTTGTTGATCACTTCTTTGATGTTTCGTATCTGAATGGTAGAATTGCAGCATTCCAGTACGGTTTTGTCGAGAAAAAAAATAAGCCATCAGCAAACTTCACTGAAGCAGGCCTTCGCAATATTGCTGACCATAAAATGAGTCAAAAAGCAGCCCAATCTTGGTTATTTATCCGTTCATTTCCGTTTCTATTAAGTGGAAAAGTACCTAAACCTAACGCACACATGAACTTGGTTTTATTGTTACTACGTGTGATGGAGATTTGCATGGCTCCCAAACTTACAATAACTTTGATTCCGTACTTAAAGCACTTGAGCAATGAATTTTTAAATGAATACAAAATTCTTTTTCCCGGTGAACATATGATTAATAAATGTCATCACATAATGCATTACGCAGAATGTATAGAATGGTCAGGACCTATTGTTCACTTCAGTTGTATAAGATTCGAAGGAAAACATAGTATACTAAAGGAACGTGCTCAAGTTATGAACAATTTCAAAAACTGCCCAAAAACATTGATGCGTCTTTGTCAGAGCACACAAAGTGCCAAATGGGGACCGGGAAATGTCAAATTACACAATGTAAGAAGTGAGGGGGGTAAATTAGTTCAAGTAGAAGATACGATCAGCCAATTAGAACTACGTAATCTTGGCTACATTGATAGTGATTACGTTTTTAGAACGAGATCTGTCAAAGTGGACGGAGTTATCTTCAGAAATAGACTTTTTGTTTGCCTGAATGCTACAGGCACTCCGGGTATAAATCTGCCTTTATTTGGAGTAATATCTGAAATATTTATCCTGGAATCCTCGAAAGTATACTTAGGAGTTGTACCATGTATTACTCTTTACAAGGACACCGATTTAAACGCTTTCGCTGTTCAATGTGGAGAGAAAGATGATCCCACTTATTTCATTCAAAATTCTGACCTTGCCCACTATAAACCAATGAACGCATGGACTGAATCCACATCTGAAATTAAATTTATTAGCCTTCGTCACATTATTCTATGATATTACAGCATCTGTAATAATCATCTGTAAGTGAATGTCATCGTTCCAGGTGAGAAAATTGATGGAGCGACTTTTCTTGAGTTGACAGAAGATGACTTAAAAGACATGAAAATACGAATTGGGCCAAAGAAAAAAATTATAAACTTAATCAATCATAATAAGAAGAAAAAAGCAGTAAGTAAGATTATATATATTTTTAATATTGATGAAATAAAATCAAAAAACGCAGTTATTTTTATACTTTTGCAGGTTGAAACCATTGAAAATTATGTCGTGAGTCCAACAGGAGAACTACAAATAACAGAGGATCTACGCGATAATAATGTGCATACTGTGGGAATCCCAGGTCCTTCCAACCCAACTGTAGTATTTTCAGTGAGGTTTTCATAATTTAAATTGTTTACAGTTATAAAATATCTACTATTTCTGCCAACATTGTTGCACTTCTTTTAGGAATATGCAACTGTCAGAGAAACATTGATTCATCACTCTCAAGGAGCAGCTATATTACAAGCTATTGAGGGGAAATGTTTCGGAGAAGAAGACAGAAGAGCTCTTGTAAGAATTATGGTTGCCCAACTTATAAAGTATCATGATACTTAGTTAGTATAGTTTTTTTCTTTGTTTTGTGATTCGCTTTATTATATGTATTTCATAAATTTACTTTTTTCAGTTATCCTCCGGATGAAACGAAATGGGCCTTAGCATTGTCAATTGTGGCGGAATTCCCTTCTTTGAAAGATGAGAATAGTCGTTACGGATGTGTAAGTTATTTTTCATATATCAATGAAATCATTTTTCATTGTATGTTATATTCATTTAAAGTGATAAAAATTGAATTCACCTGTTTGCTTAATGATAGTTTTTGTTTCTTAGGAACACTATTTCGACAAAACGACGAGACAAGGTTTTATTGAGTTTCGTCTGTGGAACGCCCGAAAAATTTTGACGCCATCAAAAAAAAAGTACCAAGCTGCTGCAATTAAAAAAATTTCTGGTGCTTCTAAAGTTCAAAATCTGCCATTCAACAATTCCTCGAGCTTACCTGAATCGGAATTAGAAGAAAAGGTACGTGAGAATAAAATGCAGGTTATTCAATCCATGCTAAAATTTATTATTAGTATTACCAATTTTGATTGAATCCCCTACATGACTTTTTATCAGATAATAAAGTGAAGATAGAAGTAAAAGTATGTAAGAAGAAGTCGTGTAGAGGTTTCAGACAAAATTAATATTATATAGTATAATTGACTGCAAAAAGATATTCGAATTAAAAATTAAATATGAGTATTTTTGAATAATTATTTGTTGTATTACTTCAGATCAGCTGGATGCAATTAACAGTGCCTCGTCCAGAGAAAAAACAGGCAATCTCAACTGCTCTTACTGAAACATTTTTTAAAAGACGAGAGTGGATTGTTGAAGATGGCTCGACTATTGCGCAAATTATAGACAGATATCCTCGTTTAGCAGATTATAACGGTGATATGGTAAGTCATGTCCCAAATCCCTTCGATTTTATGCAACTTTATTGTGTCAAAGTTATCACGAAATTACATTTTATGAAAATTGCATTATAATTTATTGTACTTGAAATATAAATGTGATGTGCATCAAGAGTTTGGGCAAAATATTATATTTGCATTTATCAATATTGCTATTTTCATTATGTAAACTTTTTCTTGGTAAAATTATTATACTATTGAACGAATTAATTTAAAATCATGCGGACCTGCACTCGGCCTAAATGATTTAAAATAGATTTGGCGTATTACCACTGGGACTATTCTAAAGTTTAAAAAATTGTATAGGAATTACAAATATTTATTTTAACATTGTTTTGAAAATTATTTTAAAAATGTTTCTTTTTCTGCAGATTGATCAAGAGTATACATTATTATTTAATAATGATGTAGAAACACACTTTTTGGGACGTTTCCCAACATTTTACGTACCTCGTATTCTCAAATATTGTAAAGACAGAAGAAGTGATCTTATGATAGAAGCTAAGATCTTTAAGGATGGTAATCATCCTTACAAATTAAATTTACTCTAAACATATGAGGCCCCGGATCGAATAAGGGCCATTATAAATTTTGGTTTCAAGCAATATTTGTTTATAAACTTCATTTTCAGAAATTCAATTAATGTATAGGCAATTCGCTTGCATTCTATCAACAAGTGTTTAAAAAATTCTTTTTTTTTTATCTTATCAGGGTTTAATTTCGCTTAATCAAACTAATTCGATATTCCCTCATTCGATCAGGGGCCTCAGATATTTTTGACATTTTTTTACTTTATTTTTCATCCAAGTATTTTACTTTAACATGAAATTATTATTTTTCTACTTTGGCAGATAATATGAAGGCCTTATTATTACTTCCTGAGCTTTTACCAGCCACAAATTTTACTAAAAGGAAACGAAAGAACGACGGCACAATTAAAGCTAAAGGGCATAAAGCGAAAGGAAGCAGAGATTCGAGTGGGGGAAAAAATGATGACGCCAATAATAGAAAAAACAAGTTCCCAAATCAAGATTTGCTGAGAATCGTGCCGGTTAGAATATATCCTAATATTTCTGTTTTTATAATTTAATAGTTCAAAAATTTGATTAAGAGCGGATGAATATTTAGCCGACTAAATTTGCATTTGCCCCAGTTGATGGGAGGTCTTTACTTATAAATAAATATATAAATAATTTTTATTTTTTTTAGGAAGGCACTCATCTTCCTGGGGCTGCAAGTGAAATCCGTCAAAAAAATGAGACACCTTCTCAGCCCTACATGGTGCTAATGCAAAGTCAAGGGAAAGACAGCTACTTCCTTCAGGCAGACGGGTGGTTCCTACAAATTCTTGATAATACCAGTCCTCTGGTAACGTTTGACCTACTTTTCAAACTTCACTACGTTTTTAACGTTCAATTTGCGGATTCCTTACTTCTATTTTATAATTTTATGGATGCTTTTTTATATAAGACTACTGCTGAAGCCCGAAACTCAGTTTCTTCATTGCACATCTCCTTAAAAAGTTTAAACATGGAACAAGGCAATGAAGAAGACAGCGAGTTTGATGATTGAAGTATTAAAAACTTAAAATCAATGCTTTATACTTATATTGCTTCGTGTTTATTTTATAAAATAATTTTCATTTTACTTCTATATGATCAATAGTTTTGATTATAAACCTTTTCCAACCTTCGACATTTTTATATGTAGGTATATTGTATTGAGAGAATGAAAGTGGATATTTTTTCACAATCTGTCTTTTTTTTCACTCAATACTTTTGTTAAAATGACAAAATTATAATATTATTAAAAATTTTATTAAAACTTCACTGAATAATTAGTGCGGAACAACTGATATATCAGTCATGCTGTGTTTCGTGTGGGTTACTGATGATTCAGTGATTTCATTACTGTAAACTTTAGTAACATATATTCATTGTTTCAATCAGTGAGTTTTCACTGATTACCAGTGAACGACTTTTCTTTAATTCAATCAGTGAAATTTGACTGAGAATCAGTGAAATTTCACTGATTCAGATTTAGAGTGTACATTTATGATTAGTGATTTCTTTGCGAAGTGCTCCAGTTTCAATGTTGCTGAGACTCGAGGAGTGAAAGCGAAAAAGTAAGTAAATGGCCTAAATGACAATAACATTTTGAAACATTTATTTTTATTCATTTAATTTATTAGTTTAGAATGATAATTGCTTTAGGCGAATCGTAATATTTATGCAATATTGCTTCCAGAGAACCCAACCTCACTTTTCGTGTTCATGTAAACACTGGTACACGAAGTGAAATCATTCAATATTAAATATTTGTATGTATACTTAGTTTATAAGTAGATGATAATTAGTTTGTTTTCAACTTATATATATTTTGTGCAATATTACTCTGAATAGATATACACATAACTTTTTTTCTGAAATAGTTTCTTGATTTTGAAGGTTAACGTAAAACATAATTTGGTAGATCTGAACGAGTGGATTACGGAGATGCTGATGTCGGTTACGTAGAAATAAACAGAGATGATGGCAGTTGTATTGTACGTGGGCGAGTTTGCCCGGAACACAAAGTTCGAGAAACAGGATATACTGTAATCAGTGAAGTCGATGAGGAACAAGAAACGATCAATTTAGTGGAATGTCAAAATTGTCCAGCTTCAGCAGGTATTTATGACGAAAAAATATAAATAAAATAATTTTTTAATCAGATAGCAATTGTTTAATTGGATGTTAGTCTTCAATAAAATAAAATAATGGACGAAGATATGGTACTCAACAAGTTAGATAAATATCTTTCCAAAATATTTGATGAAATTAATATAATTTGGGTCATTGTCAAAAAAGTTATGAAACTTAAGTGCCAGCAGTTTTACGCATTTTCAAAGAGACTTTATAAAGAGTTGTTTTTATATTAATGTTTTGGACTAGGTGAATATTGCATTACTCTAGGTGTTAAATTTTTTTCGATTTCCTGTTCCAGTTTTTGAAAAACGAGAAAAAATCTGTTTAGGCGGGAATAGATATTCGAAAATTGGACTACTAGATCGAAAAATTGTAATCGTGAAAGCTCCATATGTAGAAGAATTGTGTAAACGATTGCGTTAGATATTAATTTGTTTTTCGTCTGAGTACCATTGACAAAAATCATTGTATTAGGTTGAAGTACCTAGAATTTATAAAAAGCGAAATGATTTTAATTTATTTGTCATTGAAACTAATTCTGAAAACAAAAAATCTGTTGTTTGTAGGTGGATGCAAGCACGGAATTGCTTTCATAATGTGGTTACATCGAAGAAGCGAGGAACCAGCACCAACTTCGACTACGTGCTATTGGAAAAAGCCTCCATTACCGAGAGCAGTCGCGCATGTTAAATTTATTAAAATCGAAGACATGAAGAATAAGTCAAAGGAAGTTGAAGTGGGAGATAGCAGTAAATTTTTAGATTTGGTACTGGAAGAGATGAAGAAACGCAATCACGATTGTCAGCTTTCAAGACACTTGATGGTCTTCGATGTGAAGAGAAATGCATCGATACATCAAATAATGATTCGATTTCGCAAAGGAAATTCGACAGATGTGACCGATTTTCTTGAGCTTGCACGTAAAGTTTTAACACCTGAACTTTGTGTTATGATTAATAAAGCAACTCCAGATCAATATCAAACTCATATTTGGGGAGAAATGCGATATGGACGAGTAACGGCTTCAAAAATATATGAACTAGCCCAGTGCAAAACGCCCAATGGTTAACTAGTCGAACACATAATGGGTGTTGCGAAAATCAGAGACACCGAAGCCATGGAAAGCGGTAGGCTTCTGGAGAAAGAATTCATAGCTGTTTTCGAAAAATCTTTTAAGACTAAAGTTAAGGCTAGCGGATTATTACTGGACGCACAGCATCCCGTTTTAGGAGCTTCACCTGATGGGATCTATGAAGATTTTGTTGTAGAAGTTAAATGTCCAGAAAGTACTCGCTATGTCAATAAGGATGGGAAAATTGCTTCAAAATTTTATGGACAGCTTCAATTGCAAATTTTTATGGCGAAGGTTAAATGCGGAAAATTTATTGCTGCAAGCCATAATTTTGAAAAAACGAAACGCTTTTCGTTGTGTGATGTTCAGTATGACGAACAATTTACAGTAAATTTAATTGAAAAAGCAATGAACTTTTGGAACTGAATTTTTAACATACAGCAGTACATCCCTGTTCACTTTATTATGCCGTCATGCCTTCATATAGTTATTCGGTATATATATATATTGTAACCCGCGAGTTACAGAACCAGCCTGGGCATAGGCAAAAAGAATATCTCCTGCGTGATGCTCATAGAAAAGCAGCATCACACAGAGGAAACTCTAAAGCGCAGGCTCCAGTACTCCCACGCAGCTGATATTACGTAAGCGTGGGAGGGCAAAGAGGAGCGAAGGAAATAAAAAGCGCTTCCCGGCCAAAAAACGGCATTCTGAATCTTGCGTCTGAAAAGCTCAGATCACAGGGTGGAGACCTTGTGAGAAGACTTGAGGATTGTTTCCTCACTTATTGTCACACAAGTTCCTCCTGAGTGGAATAGTTTCAAAATATTTGGCTTCAAAACCAAATATCCTGAACCTTTTCCGTGAAGGATTGCATTGCCTTTAAAAGAGCCGAGGGGATTATATCGCCAACGCTGTTTAGAAAAGAAGCTCAATTTTAAAGTGATCTCTGTTCGTCAGAATAAAGTGGACGAATTCCTTTAAAGCGATTTCGAGCATTTTTGTATTTGAATATTGTGGCTAAGTTCCACCTGAAAGATTTATTAGTTTTTGAGATTTGGCGAAAGGCCACTTTTACTTTTGATGATCGAGTGATAATCCCAAAATATTATATTGGCATATTTTGAGCAAGGTGGAGGTTGTACCTAAGCCATTGGTCCGCACTATCCAATATAATATTCTCGCAATCTGATAATCGTATTTTAATGATTTACAAGCAGACGAGGAGTTATACTGCTGAAACTGGTTGAGAAAATCAATAAGTACGAATCTCAGGTTCTGAGGAAATACCTCGCTTTCAAAAGAGGACTCGGAATCTCCTACGATTTAAATTCAATCTCTACGAAAGAGATTTGTAAGTCGAGTCCGCTCGCCATCGCTCACCTTTACGTTCTCTCTGAGAGAACAATAAAGCCTTACCTGGGGCCTGTAAATTCCTCAGCCCAGCTGGCTCGCACTGAACGTGCCTATCTTGCGTTTTCGCCTCCTTGAGGCACTACACCTGATCGACAGGTAGTCGATAAATTTATTGGTCATTATTACCAATTATATAATCTCCCAATTTATTATTGTGTGTCTTTATGAGTTTAATGTTTATTTTGACGTGTGGTCAGCCACAATTAGGAAAATCCTAATAATCCTTACTATGCAAATCACCTTCCTAGAGTGAGACTTATATTTCATGAATACAAAGTAAACAAAGCCTCTCGGAAGCGTGCATCTCTTTTACAAAGGAAGGATAATACCTGAGTTAGGTTATTTTAAATAGCATAAAGAAAAAGATTGAAAAACAAATAAATAAAAAAAGTAGAGAATAGTATTTACTATATGCCTTTAGGAGCTTAGATTTTATTTGAACGGAGATTTCTAGAGTTTACCAGAATTTGAACTGCCCGTTGTGCAAAATACTCCTTTGAGTATATACTTGATTGTACCTTCTGATTAGGATTTATATTCTCGTTTTGCATTATATTCGAAAGGGAATTTATATTGAGATTTAGAATAGTCGACACGGATTAATTCTGCCCGTGGTGCAGAATTCCTTTCTTTTATAAAAGCATCTACCAAAGTCTCTTTGGAGAGAAAAATATTGAATAGAATTATAAGTTCGATAGAAAGCCTTCCTCTCAGTGAGGCTTAATCAAATAAGATTATTTCTACTTCATCATTAAAATAATAATTAATTAGCTAGGGATTTAGAGACCTGAAATGTAAAATATAGGGTAGCTCAGGCGTAATTGAATGAAAAAAACGTTATTTGTAATCGGAATTTTATCCTTTCTCCGTGAAAAACCCCTTCTTTACCTCTTTACATTGATACCTTTCTGATTTATTAATTAAATCCATAAAAGTTAACTTAGCCGAAAAATCGGCGGTTGCAATATATATATATATATATATATATATATGTATTTATTTATTTATTTGTTAGGGTGGGTCGAAAAAACAAAATTATGAAAATCAAAATTTTTACGGCATTTTTATTAACGATCTCTAGGTGATAATATATGTTTAATGGACCCCTGTATTAAACAAACAAATAAAAAATCTACAGGGATGATAAAACAATTTTTTTGGAATTTAAACCTTTTCTACTGTTAATTAAAAAACTGATTTTTTTAAATATCTTTTTTTTGACTGACTAAAAGATATTATACATCTGATATGATATACATCTGAGGACTTTTTACTGATGAAAATACACTAGTGAAAAAATTGTTAAGACCACGTAACCAAAAAAAATGATAATCTGTTTTCCAGAAAGTCATTTTCTTATTTTTACAAATTATATTTTTCGAGCTGGCTTTAAAAAATCATTTCTACGTCCAAGCGATTCTTACTGGCATAAATACACCAGAAACAATATTGTCAAAAATACAAAATAGTTTTTTTTTAATTACTGTCTTCCTTTTTTTTAACTTTGGACTTGCCAATTTTGTTTCTAGCTTATTTTTAGCAGTGGAAAGCCCTCTGATATAGAACAAAATATTAAAGCCGGCTGAAAATAGATAATTTTGACAAATACAAAAATGACTTTTATTTTTTCCCTTGTGTCTTTTTATCAGTAAGAAGCCCTCAAGTGTTATAAATATATTTTTAAATCATCGGGAAAAAACTTTTAACTCAACATTTTCCAGACCTAGAGAACGTTAATTAAAAAGCTGTAAAAATGTAGAGAATTGCGATTTCAACAATTTTGCTTCGTCGACCCACTTTTATATACATTACTTATACTTTAAGGTTACAATTGTAATGGAATACTAAAAATATGTATATATTTCGTGTATGAATCATCCTATCTACTTTTACTTAAATCCAACTAGTCACTAATCATTATTTAATTAATGGTGGCTGAAGATTAATTAGACCTGCAGTTATCTGTAACATATAATCAAGATTGTCTAAGCATGCATTGCACAGCCCAGCATGAGGCTTCAACATATCAAATTCTCTAACTCTCCTGATCGTCCTTTCAATGTGAATTCGGAGGGTAGCGATTTGTCTAGTTTGAAGAACTTCATCCCGAGTTAGCTTCTGATTAGATGAAACACTTGGTGGTCGGATTAATCGACATCCATATTTTCGAAGGAATTCTTGTATGTGTTTAAACCCTCGGTCAGCCATAACGTCACATCCTTCACATAAAGCATCAGCGTAC
Organism: Andricus curvator; assembly: GCA_932195095.1. Taxonomy (NCBI): domain Eukaryota; kingdom Metazoa; phylum Arthropoda; class Insecta; order Hymenoptera; family Cynipidae; genus Andricus; species Andricus curvator. Next base: position 96,979 of record CAKNYM010047002.1, on the reverse strand, counting down.
TTGGACTCTTCAACTATCACAACGTCAGAAGCTCTTCCTCCAAATCCCTCGAACATGAAATTAATAGTACCGTCCGGTGTGCTAGAAATCAAAATTTTGGCTGTATTGTCCTTTTTATAATCGGACCACGTTAGAGCTTGATGTATTGCAGCCGAAGGTTTTTGAATTCCAATCTCGAAACAGTCGAGGATTGTTTCAACGTGGCTATATCTACCACGAAAGGCTATTGGTAGCAGACCCTTTATTGAATCTGAAGATGGCCAAACTATAAGTCGTTTCATATAATTCGCTAGAACAGGTACACTTTTTCTAAAGATGTTGCTGGCATTACTTGAGCTCATTCCATATTCAATCGCCAGTTTTTCGAATGTCTTGTTTGTTCTTATTTTTGTAAAGACCAGAGATACATTTTCTTTGCTGATTTTAGTTTCATTGACCAACAAGTCAATAATGTGAAGAGCTTCTGGAGTCACACCCATGTATAGCCTTGGGTGATCCATGATGTGCATCATTTTAACTTGTAGAGAGAGCTGCTTCTTGTCATTATCTCTACACTGTACTTGCTCTTCACTCGTTTCGTCTGTTGGTAAATATTCGTCACAATCGTCCAGAGTATGGTTCAGTAGTGACGAAACACTAGAAGTCATGTTACTCTGTGAAGTAGTTGATTTCGAATTCGCTTCAGTTCTACTTGTTACCTCTTGACTTTTGTTTTCTTTGCAAGTAACTGGCATTATTGCCGAACAAGCCTTATCCTTGGTTTTAGGCAATAATATATCATATAATATATATATATATATATATATATATAAAATACAGATTAATATTTAAAACAAATTTTCACTTTAAAAAAATTAATTTAATTGAATCGAAAAAATATCTAATTTTTTCAAATAAATTATTATGAATGTAATATCACAAGTTTATCCTTTGTAATTTTAAATAGACCCGCGCTTTTCGGCACATGCGCAGTTGAACGAGTCGTAGTCCGTTAGCATCACTGCAAAGGAACAGCTCTTGCGCGCACTTGTAATATTCGCGATCTTACCACGTCATTGAACCCACTAGGTGATTTTAAGTTATTACGTTGGCTATAAATTATAACCGGGGGATCTAGGGTTGGGCGACTTAAGTTGGCAATTTGGGCGACTTGCTCAACGTTCCATCCTCGGCTCTCCAAAAGTACAGGAGAAATTTCTCGACACGCACAATCAGCTGGATTATCAGTCCCTGGAACATAATCCAATCGAGAGTATTTGCCGAGTCGGACCATAGATGACTCGGCACCGTAGTGGGTCGATCAAGACCGAGCGAACATGAACTACCAGCCGAACAACCAGAACAGCTGCACAAATTTCTAAACGAGGCAAAGATGTCTCCTTAAGGCGAGCAACCTTAGTCTTGGCTATAACGAGCGAGACTCGTATCTTATTTGAAGGAGTTAGGATCCTCAGATAGACAGCCACACCGATAGCCTTCTCCGACGCATCTCCAAAGCCGTGAAGTTCGCAGCCAGACACGTCCGAAGGACATCCCAACCAACGAGGGATGCTGAGCGAAGACAGTTCAGGAAGCTCGTTCCTGTACTTCCCCCACGTAGCAATATGATCAGTAGGCAAAGGCTCATGCCAATCTATTTTAAGTTTCCATAAACTCTGCATAAAAATGTTGGCTTTAACTGAGACTGGTGCAAGCCATCCAAGCGGATCAAAGAGACGAGCTTTCTCGGAGAAAATGCTTGTTTTTGTTGGTGTCCCAGACTCCTCAGGAAGTTGAACCTGAAACTTAAAACAGTCCGAAACAGATTGCCAAAGAATTCCGAGAGCCCGGTGAGTTGGTTCTTGAGTAAATTCATAAGACGATGTATTTTCTTTGTAATTTTCCGGGACTCCTTGTAGAACATCCTCGCAGTTCGAAAACCATTTTTTCAAAATGAAATCGCCCGCCTTAAGCAGCAGAGTCACTTGGCGGCGTTTCTCTATGGATGTAGCGATGTCGTAGGTTCCGGAAAGTACATCATCCACATCAATTTCGTTCTTCAGAATATTCGTGGCCAAAGGAAAGTTTATTCCATCGTCCTTCTGGTAGGTGCGGTCTTCACGATGGTTCCAAATACGTCGAACCATCTTCTCAATGTCCGCCGTGAAGACGATCGGGTAGGGTCTCCAACTAAGTATGACGTCTGGATGTTCTGTTTGTAGTTTGGGCCCCGAGTGCAGTACCTCATTTACAGAAAGACCCAAATCAGTTCGCTGAGAAGCGTCGAAAACCGGTCTCAATTTTGTACTAGAACTGGTTTCCTTGATGACGCAGTGGTGCGGTACAAAAATAACCCTGAGTAGATTTTAGCTCATCAGGATTAGACACTAAGTCCATCTCACCTGAAACCGCATACTCCTGTATGCTCTGAGCGTAAGATTGATGGAGAACAGGATCTCGTCGAAAAAGTCTCTCGAGACTCATGAACATTCTATAAGCGGCAGAACGAGAATCTCCCAGACTCATTGACCGATCCTTGATTGGAAGTCGAACAATGTAACGGCCCTCTTCGCAACGTTGATAAGTGGAGAGAAACAGTTTCTCGCATTCCTCCTCATCAAGGGTGAACTTATGAGATACAGTCGGTAAATCCTCCTGTACAACAAATCGACGCAGCAGGTCTAACAATTCGTGATCAACTGTACATTGCAGTCCAAGAATCTGACGAGTGAACGAAGAAGGTTCCTCGGAAAATAGACCGGATAAAATTCAGCCCAAAGAAGTTTGCTGAGCCGTAGGAAAACCCAAAGGACCCTTTCGGACTCCTTCCTCAATGACGTATGAGTAAACCTCTGCACCTAAAATCATGTCAATCGAGCCACAACGATCGACAAGCGGATCCGCCAATTCCAGCCCCTGAATGTAAAGCCAATGATCTGTAGAAATACCACGAGGGGGTACATAAGACGTAAGCTTCGGTAAAACAATACAGCGCACATAAAAACTAGCCTCAGGATTAACACATGATGTCACCCTAACATTTACCAAACCCGGAGAGGCTTTTGTGCGTTGGTCGCCGACGCCCCCCACTGTGACGATGGTACGAAGTCGTATTAACTTAAGTCTCCTAGCAAGAGACTCAGAAACAAAAGACGCTTTTGTGCCCTAATTAAGAAGTGCTCGAGAAGAATATATTTAGCCATCTAATCCTTCAGTGGAAACGATTGCTGTGGCTAGAAGCACGGGCCCATCTAGTCACAGAGGAGCTTCAGCAACATGCGAATTGGCGGAAAATATAGCATATGTAAATGCGGTGCTATTCACATTTGAATTAGACGTTATAGGCACCGCTGTAGTGCCAGATTCACTTCCTGGAGCGTTACTGGAAGACCGATGTAGCATGGTATGATGTTGACGGGAGCAAGTTTGACAACGCTTGGGTAAAACACACTCTCGGATCATGTGCTTTCCCAAGCAATTTAAACATAACCCACACTCACGAATTAGTTCTCGTCGCTACTCAGGAGTCTTGGATCTAAAAAGACTACAAAACAAAACAAAGTGTTTACCATGGCATAGCAGAAAACTACCCTCTTTTAGTGCAGCACCATGAGCTTGTTCACTCGTGAAACTAAAAAGGTCCTTAAAGTCTCAAACGAAGGATTAGGAGGAAGGGATCCCGTTTTTTCTTCCTAAGCCTTGCGGGAGGAGCGGTCTAAACGGTTCACTGTCATATAAAGCAGAATATCATCCCAGTATTTCGTTGATCTGTTCATGGAGTTAAGTCCACCAATCACTTCACAAGTGTCATTTAAGAGAGTACGTAGTCCCGAAACATGCTGCTTAGTGACAGGTTCTATCCTGAAAAGTTTCCCTAAACACGCGTTGATCCAGTATTAGCGATCCATAACTGTCGTCCATGCTCGCTCTAGGTTATCACCAGTGACACTTATATTGACTAACGGCTGAGCAGGCTCATCTGCCAAACTTGCCTTCAAGTAATGCAGTTTCTGGAGTGACGGCAGAGTAGCGTCATCCTTTACCATCGAACAAAACATATCCCGAAAGGCAGGCCATGCAGTGAAATCACCGAAAAACTTGAGTAATTCCAGTTGTGGAAACATCTTTTTCCCTTGTTTTAAAGGAGCATCATTGGTAGCGGGGGGTGTACCCTTGGACGAGGAAGAAGCGCCAAGTGCGTTCAACTCGTCCTGTATATCCACCTTCGCTCGAAATCCGGCACATTTAGCCTTTCGCAGAACCGCCTTTGCGATGCATCTTTAGAACACCTCACATTAGTCAATTTAATCCTGCAAAGAACACTGTAATCCACTAGCTGAAACCCTCATACGGTTTTCGAAGGTCCAATAAAGATGAGAAAAGCACTTAAAGAAAAACAATGCACATGCAGGATTTAAAGTTTGTTGGTAAAAAAGTTACTGAGTCATGATGATGAGTTGTTGAGCACCAAATACTTATAATTTATTCGAAGAACGAGTCATAGTTTTGCCTTCTAGCAAAGGCTACATGAAGTTTACAAAATTAAAATAAAGAAAACGAGTAAGAGGTACCAACTCGAACTTCGTAACATACGACACTGACCCAGACCACCTCAATTCGTCCGGTGAGGAGAGAAGATAACAGGGTAGACAAGGCAAGCTTTATACCTATGCAAACGCGAGAAAGAGAAAATAACACTCACGCAGCACACATTCATACAGTACAAATACAATAGAGAAAACCGACATGAATTATCCGGAACAAGAGTTGAGTGTCTAAAAGAACAGTATAATATTAAGTTAATTATTTTACCTACTAATTTTTAGAAAGTAATTTTGTATTTTATAAAAATCAAATTTTTTTAAACTTAGCGTACCAGAAGACATGCGTTCAGACCCTTGTTTAGTTTTAGTTTTCGCATGTTTCGCTCTATAACTTGGTTTTGAAGTTTTTCGTATGCATTCTCTTCATCTACGATAACTGGATCTTCTTTTTTTCAAACTTGAGGCATCTCCCGCAATCTTATCAACAAAATATTTTGGAGGTTTTCCATACAATAAGACTGCAGCCTCATCAATAACGTCCTGTTGAGGTTTTCTACAGTTTAAATTATCTGCAATCCTTTTATTAAAAGTCACTTTGTGTTGAAGATTTTCCAAACCAAAAGTATCGTCTGCAGTCTTATCGTTCGAATTATCTTTCAATTTTTGCTGTGCATTAACCTCTGCAGAGAATCGTCCAATTCATTAAATTCAGAACAAACACCAAGGTTTATAAAAATAAATAAATGAACACAGATATTAATTTTGAAATTTTTCGCATTGCGTTACCTTTTGTTTTAGGTTTATTCTTCTTTTTTTTGACGAATTCTTTTTATTCCTTGCAGAACTACTATTTTTTTTTTTTTCGAAGCAGTAATAATTTTTAGTTCTTTGTCAGTCCATCCATCGCTTGCATTGCTGGAGGAAGAAGATGAAATGGCCGGCGGCATTCGGGTCAGAATGAGCCGTGTAGATTACTTGATTGTCATTTGGCAGTAACAATAATTTTGACATTCCATTCTCATATGTTCCTAAAATATAATCGAAAAGTGTGAGTTATTGAATTTCATAGTGATACAAAGAATTTATTATATGTTCTCGATAATTTCTTTTATCACGGCATAAAAAAAAAATCAAATACGTTTTCTCCAATGAAAAAATTCGAAATTGATACTGATAGGTACTTTAAGTCAAAAAACCTCTCACTATAATAATTACAATCGTCTTCTTTCTTATGTAGCATATACGGTTTGGATATAAAAATCATTCCATTGTTCAAGGATGCTCTTCTCTGCATCGAAATATATTTTTCTAATTGAATTATTTTTTTAGAGCGAAAAACTCTTTAATTTTAATTCTTTTTGCGTAAAACGAAACGACAAGATTTCGAGGTTAAATTTCAAATTCCTTTTTTTGCAGAAAAAGTGTTGAAACTATATATTTTTTCCTTCTATAGAAAAAATGTTAATTAAAAAAGAAGGAAATAGGCCAAAAAACTGTCTAAATATAAGATTTAGCGAAAAAATTCAGAAAATTGAATTTTGAGGTTAAAAAATTCTTTCAAAGTCCGGAAAGAATAAAATTTGTAAGACTTTAAATTTACGTACATAAACTGCATTTAATACTCACTTGCCTGACCTATTAATTAAATTGTATAAATTGCCAACATTTCAGGGGAGGAACTTTCTCCTGTACTAGGCCTTTTAACATTTGAAAAACCTCTTATGTATACGGGGGTGGTGGAAATTGCGTTTCCATTCGTCCTTTTTTTATTTTTCACAAAACAGTCTTCATGAAGACGTCGATACAATTGTGCTAATAGCCGATATGGAGTTCGCAAGTATTTTTTCATTTTTCCTAACAAACTTTCAAAAGGAAAGGCCGATATTCTGCTTAAGCTACAATTCATGTTATGTACATCATCAGCAATGTAAATAAGGTGGTGTACATTTAAAATTTGTTAAGCAGCTCCATAATGCTCTCCCATAAATTTAAAAAATACTATCAAGTATTTTTTCGCCAATCTCCAATAATTTTTAGATAATTTGTCTGAACATAATATACGACATGCTACAATAAGCAATAAAAGATGTTTGTAAAGCTTGGATATCAGGTCCGGCATACAGCGAAAAAAACGGAATTCAGTTGCTTTCCACTTATCAATATGGTCTGTGTATCTAGGTTTGCGCTGAGACTCAAATGGAATCTGCCGCTTAAATATTTTCATCCGCCTAGAAAGTTCTTGCCTTTTAGTTACAGGGAGCTTATTTATTCCTTGATCAACCCAATACGTTAATAATTTTTTCATCATTCCTTGGTAGAAATCTTCTTGATTTCTATTTCTAAAAGATTCATCTGTTCGTTCTTCAGCACCAACGAAAGGGACTACTGTTCTACCTTCTAATCTAATTCCTTCAACAGTACATCGTTCACTCGCCTTTTTACCCCCATGACCAATTTTTTGATTTTAGAAAAGCCCGAGCGGGAGTATCACAAATGAAACACTTCAGTTTGACTTGAAAGTCCAGAAAATCCAGAAATTTCTATTCCATTCTGTTGTGCATTAAAGCGTTTAACTCTATCTATACATTATTTTTAAGTTTATCTTCACCCTTACCCTTGAATTCTTGGCTTAGAATTCTGAAGATGGTTTTGATACCCGATTCGAGACAATTACTTTATTTATTTAATGGAGTTGTGTCGAAAAGTATTCTTTTTACAGAGCTAAAATCCATAAAAATTCGTAACAATGTCGGCACCAATCCTGGTAGAGCGATGGATCTTAGCTGAAAAAAATTTCATTAACAACAAACAACTTGACTCAAATTAATATTCTTTTTACGTTAAAAAAAGGCAACAGGGAAAGTGGGTGCACAAAAGCGAAAGGGGAGTTTACTATGATCGACAGCCTGAACAGAGTATGGGTCAAAATTCCTGATAACCAGATTCATCAAGCGAAACTTCATCTTCATTAACTTGTAATTTAATTTCATTATCTTGATGCAAGTCTACGTTATTACACGCTTCGAGTCCTTTTGCTACACCAAAATATACAAATTCACCAATTGAGCCCTTTTTATCTTGCATTGGGATAATATTATACTGTTCTGTCGTTATCCCAAGGAATGTCTTTGCGCTTTTTGGTAATTGTGGTATTAATTTCCTTCTCAAAATTCCCAACAATTCTTCCAAGTGAGATGGATATATTCTCTGACCCAAATGAAGTTCCTATTCTAGTCCTCCATTTTCAATCAATATTACCCCAATGACTTACAAAACAATCATAAACAGAATTAAATAAATTATAGAATATTTATAAATTCAATAATTTTTTATTAATTTTCTTTTTCGAATGGAGGTATCAGTTTATGTATTTATGTAAAGATTCAGATGACATTTTTTACGTCATATTCTTACAAGTCTATTTGGCATAACTGATAACGCAATATCATCATCTCTATAATCATTGTAGCTATATTTCCACTGCGTATATTCAAAGTCATTTTAGACGCTCTACAAGGAAAAAATATGTACTTGACGAATTTAAGAATTTCTTAAGATGTGGCGGATATGAGAAAAATTCGGTGAATGAACAATACATTTGCGGTAAAACAACTCGATCTGTTCAAAAATTTTTACCGAACTGATATAAGAAATATAAAAAGTCGGTGTGATAAAAGTTGAAAATGACACCCGTGTGGAAAAATTTAATGACAGTCTGGTGTCAAGTCTGTTGTAAGTCTGTCTTTATCCAGACTGTTTAGTCTGGAAGGTCTGATCTGACCCAGGTCTGGCTTTATCTAGACACTCTAGTCTAGACGATCTGGTCTATCCTATTTGGTCTATCCTATCTAAAATGAAAGAAAATAAGAAATTCACACTATCAAAACAAATAAAAAGGAACTCTTGTCACCATGACAGTCTGGTCTGGTCCGGGACTGGTGCTAATCCGCTAAATACACTGGTAGCGACAAATCATTTTTTTCCAAGTCATTAAAAAAAGGGAGTTCAGCCAACGGCTGACCGGCCTCCATCTGGTGGCTAATCAGCCTATAAGTAGTGGCTGGCCAGATAATAACAAGATTTTTAAACACGCTTTCACAACAATAGAATATGCCAGGATATCCCATTCGATCCCATTTATCTACGAGGTTGTCCCAAAGATATCCCAGAGATAACCCGAAAAATATCCTACAAGGCGGGAATTGGCATATCCCAGGGATATCCCCATAATATTAAGGTTTGAAATTTTTGAAATTGAAATATTTATATTATCCTACTTAGGACATTTGAATATCCGAGAAACGTCACATAGGCATCCCAGATATCCTAGGGATATGCCAATTTCCGCCTTGCAGGATATCCGATGGGTTATCCCTAGTATATCCCTGGGAAAACCTAGAAGATAAATGGGATCGAATGGGATATCCTGGTACATCATATTGCTGTGAGGGCGAGTGATTACGAATTAGTTAAAGAGAAAGTGTAGAGTAGTAAGAAATTTTCTTTTAAAAATTTCAAGACAATTCATATTTCCTATGAATGGATTTGTATCATTGTTCAACGGCAAATATTGTGCTTGTTGGTTGCTCAGAATTCCGAAATCAGTGTATGTGTCAATGTTTGGCGTCCCGACATCGACAAGAAACTTTTTGTTATTTATTGTGTGTTTGTCCGTTAGTGTGTGCTCACAGCGTCTCTCTCTTGTGTCCTTGGACCCCGTGATCATAAAATGCTGCCGGTAAAAATTCTAGGAAAAGCGATATATCAGGCGTTACGTCATGGTTCCAGTGTACACATTTCTTCCCTGTGAATTAAAAATATAACGTAAGGCTTGTGGGATTGTAGTTTCTCCTCGCCAATCCACTTCTTAAATATCGGCAATAATTTCGAAAGGCAAATGAGATAGCGAACAGTACGTATATTCGAAACATCTCGTAGAATACACGTGTAGTTACGCTTAGAGAAAATGAAGAGTCTTATTCTTACTCTGATCCTCGTCACGGCGGTCTTCGTTAATTGTATGGGTAAATATAATGTATAATAATATGATATCCTATATTATAACCTCAATCACACTTTTAATCACATTGTGGAAAAATGTCCTGGCAGTCTGGTTACAGGTCTGGCCCAGGTCTGGATTTATCTAAATCGTCTATTTTGGAAGGTCTGGTCGGTCCCAAGACTGGCGCTGATCAGCGAGCCAAGAACAAAAAAAGTTTCAAGTTCGATCAGCCAACTTTGTTGACATATTTCAAAAAAGTTACAGGGTGTTCAAAATGATAGAAAATACAAAATTCACACTATCAAAGAAGACTTTTTTTACTTATCCCATACCAAGCTGTTGACCAGACCGTCTGACCTGGGGCTAGCCAGAAGAAACGTTACACTTTTGGCCAGGCCCAGACAAGACCGTCTAGCCAGCATCACGACTGGAAACTAGACGGTCTGCTCTGGGCCAGACCAGCGCCAGATCATTTTTCCACACGGATTCCGATTACAGTATGTACATATAGCGTAGGGATGAATTCATGGAATTCGTAGGGAAGCGTCAGGATGAACGAAAATGTATGATTTTATTTAGGGCTTTCTGTATTAATTAGCAAACAAGTTAACATAAATGGGAAACGTGGGAAATAGAAAAATTAATTGAAACAATGCGATTATGTTCTCAAATTTTTGTTATGAAGTTTTGACGAATGAGTAGTGTGGCTTTTGTTCTAGATATTGTGAGAAGATAAGACCTAAAAAAAGATCAAAAGTTGATGAAAGATATGGGAGATTCGTTAACCGTAACCATCGAAAACATTTAGGGAGACACGTATATAATTAAATTTTCTCTACTAATATATCAGATGAATATATTTCTCATGAATTTTATAGTTTTTGAGTCAAACTTCCAAACTATCAATTATAAGTTCAAAGATAATTCACTATGTATTAAATACATGTCTCTAAACTTGGCGCCGCGTACGTGGAGACATCCCAAAAAGGCCTTTTTCGAGTATTTGGGATACTTTTCTAAAAATAAACGCCTCAACAAAATTTCTCTTGGGAAATAAATTCTATTGTTGGAAATAGAAGTATAATTCCTTCACTTATGAAATTTAATCGATTGAATTATTTTTCAAAGAGTATAATAGCGTTAAACAAACCAATATTTGAACAAGAATTTATAATATTAAACAATAGATCTTGGCTTTAATTTCTAACTATAAGTGTTGAAAAATTCTATTGCTTTTAAATTCAAAAGATTTTGAAATTGGACTGAAATTTAAACTGAATGGCATTAATAATAATTTTTTCAGTTTAATGTTCAATGTTGAGGGGTACTTAAATTTCTTAAATTCCAAATATTGCAAATTTTATCAACATTTCATTTGAATTTCTTCATTTTGCAAATTTGATAGGTTACAATAAGTTCGAATATTTTTCTAAAGTATTTTGCAAAACATAAATGTTTATTAATTTTATTCAATAACATGATGCCAATGTGGTAGAGAAACTCGTTGATTTTATGGTAACTTATTAGTTATTTATAATTAGTACATTATAAATAAAAAAATCAATCAATTTCTATTAACAAATTCCTAGATACAATATATTTATTTCAGACCATATTATAATTCAACTATAAGCCGTAACGCGTAGGAACGAAATGCGTATTTCTTATTTTTATCGAAAAACAAATAGCAACGTTAGGTAACTCTTCTTGTCTCATTAATTTTTCCTCTCTTCCTTATTCGACGATATAAGCATGGCAATGATCGTCAATTGTAATTTCATTAAATACTCTAACGTCAAAAAATATTTTATGTGTAATTTTGATGATTTTTTATTATTTCGCCGAATTCCTTTTCGCTTTCATTCATCCCAATAAAAAGAAAGGTTCCCAATCGATATGGAATTTCACAAATCATGACTTTCTCTTAAAATTCTGCTTCATCCGGATATTTGTTAGAACAACTTCTACTATCAGAAGACCCTAATTCAACAGGATTAATACTTTTGAACGTGCGTATCATGTGACACATATGAAGCATCTGTTTTGTTGAGATTGTTTGTAACAAATTGATGTTGCAACTGGTTGATAAAGCATTTGATTTTAATTGCCTGTGACGCGCTTCAAATCGCATGCTCCAAAACTTAATAAAAGGTCCATTCCCTAATAGAATTCGAGGATAGTGTAGTAGAATATGAAACTTGGGGTTTAACGACCCAAAAAGATCCAAGTATAATTTATTGTGATCTATTATCAAACACTTTCAAACTTTTGCATCGCTCCGAATAATACGCGATGAGGTGACAATGTCAATTATCTGACGCAAATATTCGTACAATTGCCAATTTTCATCGTTTTCCGGTCTCAAATTGCCAATTATTAATCCTAAATAGCGGACTAAGCACAACATTTCGGAAGCCGATATCTTTAAATGTAATTTGTTTGTAGCTCGATTTAAAATAATAATCAGAGGTTTGTTACCACTTTCGGTGGGACCATAATCAAAATTTTGAATGAGGCGATTCAGGCAATCTAGAGTGAAATATTTTTTTACATAAATAAATACGAACAGAACAGATTCTAAAACGTATACACTCACGCCTTCTAACAAGTCATGCATCATATCAACGCTTAAATTTTCTGTGACATGAAAATCATAAACTTCATTAAATACACACGGCTCTTTAATACCTGTTTTTGAAGCATCTGATTGTTCAAGATCATCTTTATAATTTTCTCTATTTCTTAATTCAGTCTTATCTTCCACACTTAGCGTTGCCGTTTTTTCCGATGACACTCTACATATTTTGCATGAGTAATGAGCTACAAAAGATTCGACAAATCCGAGAATTCCGTTCATCCCTAAATTATCGCTCAACATTAAAATCAATTGAAATTTAACTCGATGTAAAATCCCATCGGCTATAATAACAATTCCTTCTGTCTGAAGAAAATTTAGTTCTTCTATAAGCTTTGAAAAAATTGCTTTATTAGAGCAATGTTTTTTGTCCTCAGTACGTATTATACTTGAAAATAAGATGCTATTAAGTTGGGATGCAAATCGTGGTGGAAGACAGGCAATAATCGCGTAAACAGCCATAAACTTGTTAACTCTTGCATGGCTTCCTAGAGGATTTCCAAACTACAAATCATCAGCAAAAATATACAGGGGTAAAACTATTTGACCAGCGAATTTTGTAGAATATTTTCTCATCCATAGGTCAGCCTGCATTATGTTCGCGATGATGTCTGATTCGGGTAATAGACTTTTTTTAATGTAATCTAAAATTTCCTTGAACAATCCCAGTATCTGCAGAAAAACCTCAAGAGTCCGCCGCAAAGGTACATGTACACCATACATGGCTTCCGGGACTATCATAGTTTGATCTCCTACTAGTTTTTCTCCGAACACGTGCATGAAAACAGAACTGTAGTTATGAAAACATTTGTCAATATTCTCTAGGGTTTCGTCAAAGATACTTTTCCCTTTTAACTCTAGTAAAATTTAATTTCTCAGAGGTGGCAGGAAAATACTGGAAACGAAACTATTCATGTGCTCCATTACAGTTTGCACAACTTTTGTTGGTAAAGCAGAATCTCCATAGAGCACAAGAATACGTGTTAAGATATGATGAAGAAGATAATTGAAATCCATTTTAATACTTTCTTAATCGACTTTTCGATTGACTAGGTCAACAATAAACAAATGAGATCCAATATAAAAATTTAAATGAGATCAAGTATAAAAATCTAAATGATTTTAGATATAGATCCATCACGGTTCACGCAGCAAGGGCAGCTTACTTAATTCGGTGCTTTACTTAGGAATTGCCGCATGTGTTTTAGTAACGGGTAACCGATAAACTTCTTTTTTTATGAAAGTGTAGACGTAGTCGCATAAAAACGGCAACGTGTACAAAGCAGTTACACACTTAAAGCATGCCTCTACCTCCAGGATGGGATCGGTAAAAGCGTACAATTCCTTGTTTAAAACTACATAAATGTGACTGAGACTTTCAATTTCACCACAAATTATTGTGTACTGATAAATAGTTTCTTTTAATGCTTGCAGACGATTTTCAGACTGCTGTCTCTCCTGAAAAAGATTTTTAAAGTCCTAAAACGATGAATTTTATTAAGAACAAGAGCAAGATGTTGGAAGAAAGTAATTAATTATTTTATTATCATTATTCATACCTCTAAATGCAATATAAAAGATTTACTAATATCTTCCTTCGTCGCCGTATTAGTTTTTGAATCTGTGATCTTACAAGATTTTGTAACGCTTACACAAAGAGGAAGTAGTTCCAAGGCTATAATGCTGTTATAATTTCCTAAAGGTGAATAAGATCCATTTTAAAATTTTTCATTTTACTCAAAAGATAACATAAAATTATCGTAAAATGAAGAAGATCGGTATGAATGTATATCAGGCTAAGGGGCTTTCCATATACTACGTTACTAATTTTGGGTTACTTTTGACCTGGTTTCTGGTCGAAATATATTGCATTTTCAACAAAATAGTTGAATTTTCAACCAAAAATCTTTTCAACCAAAAAAGATGACTTTTCAACAAAAAATTTGAATTTTTAGCAAAATAATTAAATTTTTAACAAAATAGTGGAATTGTGAACCATGTAAGCTTATTTGCTTTTTCTAAATTTTATAATATTTTGATATAGAGGGTAACCTCGGGAGGTGAAATAAAGATTCTTTTCATTCTTTACAACACATACAAGGCTTATTTTACCTGTTCATCTCCTAACTTACATACTCTCTAAATGAGTCTCTATCTTTTCTGTATCTTTAATATTCTGTCTCTCTCTCTCTCTCTCTGGAGATTTATAACTTTTAGAACTCTTGTTTTCAAGATTATATATGTATATTTCTATATAATTGCATAAATTGGTAAAAATCGCATAAGTGAGCTAAAACTAGCTATCTCTATATGGTAGAATATAATTCTGAATCTCTAAAAAGAAATGTTTTTATTTTATATCTTCTCATCTACTATATTTTCCAAAGTGCTATCTCTGTAGGAGTGGATTCGCATGAATCTTTCAAATTCTAGGTCCAAATAGTTAGACACTTTCTCCTTTTTATTTTCCTCAAACAAACAACCTAATTCATCCACTTAGAAAATATTCTTCAGAGAAGAACTTGGAAGTTTTGGCAGACTCGAGGTCGAGAATGAATTCTCTATCCTTTTCCCTCTTTAACTCCAAACGCACTAAATAATTCTAAGTCTGAATTGGATTTTTGACTTAGAAAATCTATTTAGTGGTAGCTAGCTCATCGAATCTTTCTAGAGAATGGTACAAGAAAACTTTGCCTATCTCAATCTAAAATATCGTTTACGAATTCACAAGGTAGAGTGATCGAGACACGGTTGTCAGAGTAAACTCCTTGGCCTGCCTCAAGATCCGCTAGATCCTGCGAGCTCGCCCCCAAGCTCCTTAATCCCGTTTTCGGGCTCAGCATCCCCTTTTTATAGAAAGCACCCTCCACGGAAATCGCGTGGGTGGGAATATCGCGACTGCGCTTTACGTGAGCGCCTAAATGTTGAGGCGCGTCTGCGGGTCTGCTAGTCAGGTTTTCATTCTACAGGAGCTCTATTTTGTACAGCTTACAACTGCCCCCCGATTTGAATTGTGATTTTATTTTATATAAAATCAAAATTTAAATCTTCTTACACAAAATCAAAATATAAATGTTCATATATCACACATATCCTTATGTCTGCATAATATGTCAGTTTATAAAATTATCTAAATAGTAAAAAAATAGAAAAATATGATAAAAAACATAAAAAAATATAATTCTACTGATATTCGACAAAGAGTTTTAGCCATGGGAATAAAATGCCTCTATAATCCTGTAGATTGTTTCGGTCGAGTTTTCTGGGTTTCTTGCTGTCGATTTCTTCAAAAGGGTCCTGGTTTCTGCAATCGCTCAGGTATAACTTGTGTTGACAGATCTCTTTCACTAGTTTCTTTAATCATGCGGCTTCAAAAATTTCGCCTCTCTATAGTGTCTGCGGATGGGACCATTCTTCTTCATTATGTCAGCATACACCTTTTCCTGTCGACTCTGCTTTCCTTTTAATAGCGGTCTTTTCGGATTTGGTACATTCCCCTTAATGTGGCTTGTCAATCCTAGAGGGTCCTTGCTCCATGGTCGTCCAACACTTGACGCCTCTTCTGTCTTCGTGTCAATAGCCCCTCGCCGTGAGGCCCGAAACTTGATCGGTTTATTGCCCCGGTATGAGAATTGGAGACTGTTTATTTCTCTCCCTGTCAACACTTCTTTGTTCTCCTCACGTTTCGGCTTGCTTGGTGCTGCCATATTTTCTTTGGTATCTTTTGAGATGGTTACACGGGCTTCTTTAATTTCCATTGCGGTCTCTTTCTCTGGCTCTGCCTTAGCTTGAGTTTCTGCCTTCTTCTCTTTTGACGATGGAGCTTTTTTCATGATTTGTGTGGATGATTCTGCTTTGCCAGAATCATGTGAAATCTTTCTACACATGTCCCGTATCATCATTCCTAAAAGGATACCCTCGTCGATGCTAGTTCCTTGCTTACGGGTTTTCGTTGGAACTTTTTCAGTTTGAGTTGGGGTACTACAATATATCTGTTCAGGTTGCACTTTCCTCCTTGTTCTGGTTATTCTTCTTGGAACTCCTATCAAGACTTTTAAGGGTTTCTTCATTAAGATAGCATGCAAAAGTCTTATACCCTCTTTTGGTGTTTCAGTACACGGAGAAACTTTGTACTGGAAAATTTACTAAATTAGGTTACAATTGAGGGACAAAGGCGATAATTTGTATATTTTAATACAGTGGTAGTAAGCTGTACTATTTTCATATGAAAGTTTCGTGTTGATAATACCAAGTCTTAGTATTTTCTGTAGCAAAATCCTAGATAGGATAAATTAGTAGAGACATTATTAACTTCTATTAAAAGAATAGAAGTAATAAGTATCTAAAATAATATAAAAGACTAAATTTGTAAGAGGAACTACTATTGTCGGTAGTGTAAACGTATAAATTTTTCCGATCAATGAAGCGTGCTCGTCCTTATGGGCCTGATCTTATTTTCCTAAGGAAAGGTCAGTTAGGAAGCACACCGGATGTTCAATTTGAACAAAGAAATATTTAATGAGTTTAAAAGTTCACAATAAAGAAAAGTACATAGGAATAACTTCGCGACCTTCAGGATTAATCAGAATCACATTCTGATTCGAAAAAGCTCACAAAATGATCATTTCGTTCCGTTTGATCACTCGCACGTATCGCTCGATATTTTGCGTTCGTTCTCGCGTTGCGTTCCATTTGTCTCCCGATCGCTCTCGTCTTCCGCTCGTCTTTCACACCGTCCGTCCTGCGCAGGCGCAATAATCTCACACACGCCGCTCTTCGGATATCGCTCGTACTATATTCAAAATGTCAATAATTAATCGCTAACAGTAGGAATATGAATTGTACCATGACACTTCCTATTTCTTGTATTAAAGAGTAAGACAAATTCGGTAGATTTCTCTGGAATATTAGTAAGTTACTTAGTGAGCGAGCCTAGCGTTGGACCGAGGGCATCCGAGTGTAAACGATGTGAGCCGAACAACAAAACTCGTTATTAGGATATTTGATTACGTTTCAAGATATGGTCCTTACAATTTGAAAAATGCCATCTCTGTAAACAATAAATGAATGATTTAATGAAAATTAATATAAGTGCTAGCATTGACTTCATAAAGGCGATAAATTTCTGAATCGCATAATCTGATTTAGCAGGATGGAATATCGCCATGCTGCCGCGTCGGAGACCCGTGTTCGATTCCCACAAGCCTTATGTTAATCACATTTTTCTGTTTCAGCTTGTAATATGATATTCCTGTATCTATATAATAAATGTATAAACTACATTTATATAATCATATGTACTTTACAATTGCAATTTAAATAAATATAATCATGTCAAATAGTTCGATATCCTATACTCCTATAGTCAGCATGTACGTCGTATGCTTGTGTAAAAGATTAAGTGTGTCGTGACCTTCAACGCGACGGGGCACGTGTTGGGTTTATTTTTTTGTCCGCTAATCCGACTGTACCAATTTTTACTAAGTCATTTACTAAATCAGTGCGCCGGTCTCTCTCGACGTTACTACAGTTGTTTGCAAATATTGCAATCTTCTCCAGATATTAATGCAAGAAATTTAGAATTTTCTTCTACCGAAATTAGTAAGTGGCTGTAATACATTGCTTGCTGGTTTACTACAGAGGTTTGTAAATACTTCAAACCTTTTTTGAAATAAATGTAACATTTTTAGATTCTATTCCAATTAATTTTGTAGTTCGGCATGTAGTAACCAGTTACTACTCGAAGTAGTAAACATTACAAAAGTTCCGCTCTGTCCCTCCATTGCAAACTAGAAATAGTAAAATCTAGTCTGATTTTTAGCAAATAGTACAGCAAAAGGTTTCTCCGTGTAGCGACGTCTCGTCCTGTGTCTCCCAAGAAGTCCGTCTGCGTGGAATATACAGCGTGCGTTGGAGCGTCCAAGTAGTTAAATTTTCAATAACGAAAATGAATTCTTAACCAAATAGTTACATTTCTAATCAATAACATGAATCTTTTATTTCAATTTGAAATCAAAAATAGTTAAATTCTAACAAGAAAGACGAATTTTTAACAGAATAGTTGAATCGTCAGCTAAAACAGATTAATTTTCAATCAAACAGTTGCATTTTCGACCAAAAACGATGAATTTCGTAACAAAAATGAAAAATTTTCAACAAAATACATGAAATTTCTACCATACAGTTGAATTTTCAACAATAAAACATCAGTTTCCAACCAAAAGTAGAATAGTTGCATTTGCAGTTAAAAAAAAAATTAATTCTCATCCCAAAAAATAGAAATTTCAACCAAATGGTTAAGTTTTGAACTAGAGAAATTAATTTTCAATTGAAGTGATAAATCTTCAACAAAGAAAGGATTTTTAACAAAGTAGTTCAAATTTCAATCAATTAGTTGAATTTTCATCTAAAAAACATGAATTCTCAGCGAAAAATGTAATAATTGATATTTCAACAAAGAAACATTTTAATTTAAATACAAAATAGTTTAATTCAGCCAGAAAGACGAATTTTCAATGAAATAGTTAAATTTCTAACCAAAGAGATGAATTTTGAATTCAAATTATGAATCTTAAAAACAAAATTTAAACAAGAGAGAGCAACATTCAACTAAATAATTGAATTATGAACCAAAAAAATGAATTTTCAACCCAGAATATTAATTTCCGACCAAGAAAGATCAATTTTCAATAAAGTACACGAGGTTTCACACAAATAGTTGAACTTTTAACTAAAAATATAAATTTTTAACGAGGAAGTTGAATTTTCAACTAAAAAAGAATAGGAAAGATTGTAACGTCTAAAATATGAAAGTTATTTTCAAACTTATTAAACTAAATTAAACGTTATCTAAGTTCGTAGCGTTACTTCCACTAGAACCCCCCTCCCAACTGTTACCTAACGTAGTTTTTGGCGTGACCCCCTCTACCCCTCAAATTGTTAGCGTAGTTTATGGACGACCCCTAATTTCAAAGTGTTATTACGTTGTGTCAATCAAAAGGTGAGTTAAAGTATTGTTATAAAATTTAATAATCAAAAAGAATAATAAAGTACCTTGGTTAATTAAGTTCGTGTGCGATTGAACATATTCCTTAACATCTTTTATTCTGGATATTCTGGAGTACTGCACGATCTTGTCAGAAATCGAAGGCTATGTTCTGGAAAATAAGGATCCGAAGGAAGAGGCAGTATCTTCCTCGATCACTTTTTTTTGTACAAGATCATTCACGATGGATTTAAAATCTAATTCCAGCTATTGATTATGATTTGAAAGTTAAATTATTTAAAAGCTTACTTTCTATTTGAAGATATTTTTTTATTCAAAGATGCTTTAATTTAAGTTTTTCTCGTTATCTGATAATATATCTCAGTAATTAAAATCGACATTTAAATATTATTTATTGCAAGAAGTGCACTTACTAGTGTAATACCAAGAGGTGCACATAAGCAAGGAAAGCTATTGAAGTATGTTTCTAGCGATAAACTGCCCTTTTTCTCATTTCGTCGCGTAAGCAAGTTCTTTCTATCAGGAAAACTTCCTTCCCACCTATTAATCACAACTGAAGCAGAGTAATCCTGTCGAATTGGGTCAGTCAAAGGATTGAATGAATTCTCTTGCTTTTAAACAAAAAATAAAGAATGGAATCAGATGTTAGATATGAATCATAATTGTTCGTATGAATTTAAAAAAAATTTCTTATAAAATTGTTTTCCTGACCGATAATTGTTGCTTCTTAATTCGACACAGAAACTGTTCTGCTGTCTATCAAAATCCCAGCGATCCTTAATTGCTTTCTCATAAATTTGTAGCAGATATATAAACTCTCCACTCTCCGTTTTAGAACTAGGGATATTAAAGAGTTCTACATCCTCGGTTGGAAATAATTCTTTCAACTGATTTCTAAGTTCAATAAAAGTTTTAGTACTTATCCTATAGGAAAAATAGAAAATAGGTTAAATAGGAAACTTTATTTCAGAATAACCTGCATTCATTTAATGCATATTTCAAACATTTAATTCTATATTTTATTATATACGAATTAATTTTTTTCGAATAGATGCTACTAGCAACTGTAAACTTACTTGTAGTTAACATTATCTTCCCTCAATTTTTCACAGATTACTAATTCTTTTAGTCTTGCATAATCAAGGATCCTAGTCATTTTGTATTTACCCAAGATTATTTTACCAACTAAGTTATTGGGAGCATTTAAAAATCGATATTATGCTTTGTCTTTATAAACAACACAATCTGAAAGCATGTTACTGTGACTTGAATTTTCACTGCTGAGAAAAATTTCAGATTCCATGTTTATGTCATGTACTTTATTCACTAAAATATGATTGGGTGTCGAAGATGTTATCAATAAAATGGAATTATGTCTAACATCATTTTCATTATCAACACCCATAGCATCAATCGTGATTTGACCATTATCGGTATCTTGCTCTGAGACCTTTGATCCTTTTTCAAAATAGAATTTG
Organism: Andricus curvator; assembly: GCA_932195095.1. Taxonomy (NCBI): domain Eukaryota; kingdom Metazoa; phylum Arthropoda; class Insecta; order Hymenoptera; family Cynipidae; genus Andricus; species Andricus curvator. The sequence goes on along the minus strand of CAKNYM010047002.1, from coordinate 76,335 downwards.
GATATGAAATCGAAGAAAGTTTCTTCTGGCTCATTCTTTAAAATTGAACGTATTTCAAGACTTTGCAACTAAAAAAATTATAATCACTCACACTGTTGGCTGAGGAAAAGAAATATAAATGCAAATATAATTTATTTTAGCAATTGAAAAATGCAATCCATCGACAAATTAATTAATCGAACCAAACATAACCGTTTTAGAATATATGAAGTCAGTCTTTTAATGAAACATGCACTTATAAATTATAATATTGAAATAAGAATTGAAAATCCATATAAGCATAAGTATATACGTATATATTATATCCAAACAAACATATTTATAATATACATGTTGTAGGTTATGTCCATTACTTACACCTAAAGATTTCGTGAAGGCTACGAAAATACTGATATTTTTTTAAAAACTGCTCCACTGATATTCCTTTATGTGAACTTCACCACATAACAGTTATTTAAACTACTCTAAAACGTAAAAATAAAAGCGAGAGATGCGCGAAACTGCCCAGCAAAAAAAAAAGGATTGATACGTATTGGGGCGAATTAACATTTTTGTAATGCGCGTGAATTCCGTTTTCTGATTCGTTTAAACGCATTGAGACGCATTCAGATGAATTGAACCAGCACGAATTGAATGAGTGTGAATTCATATGAATGCGTGATCAAGGTCAATTAAAAAAAAATAATAATAAAAAGTGCACGCGTCGAGACATGAAACAGAGATCCCTCGTATATCAGTCCAGAGTACCCGCCACTGAGCTACGAGACAATTTACTCAACATTTACAATAAATTCGATATGCCCCGCCCGTTGGTTTTCCTGTTACGGATTAAATTCTATAAATCAACACTTGCTGAAATTCGCCGTGACGCATTGGGGCGAATTCAAGTGTGTATTTTACTCTCACGAATTCAGACGCATTGACCAATGTTAAGGCGTTTGCGTGCTGACGCATTGCAGTGTATTCGCTGACTTTAGACTTTTGCACCGTATTTGTACGTATAGAAAGATTCAAAATTGAAATACCGTCTTCACGAATTCACACGCATTGGCACATAGGTCCAATGCGTCATTGTCGCAAAGCGGAATTTGCAGGGTGTCTTAGTCTTTTCAATTCAGTTCGTATCAATACTTTCTTTTTTGCTGGGTGCCCGTCCGTCTTTCAAAAAGAAACGAAAGAGCGACTACCATACCACGTTTGAGGTCTGTTGCTGTTTCAAAAATCTGATGCAACATACGCGCCATACAGGGAACGTAACGTTTCCTGACTGAAAGAGCAGTCGTCATAAACAGAGGGCGCATTGTAGCCCTACAGTTCAACGCATCAGAGATACGTGTGAGTGCCGCTGCTGTACAAAATTTCTTTCCGTGTAGGCGACCGATGATATAAATTTGATAAGAACTTTTGCGGCTTTGCGGTCAAAAAATCCTTTATTATCCAAATTCAATGAAACATGTGTCGACGTTTCGAACTGGTACCTGTCCCTCTTCAAACTCTAAGGAGCGAAACAGAGGTTAGAAACATGTGAATGTTTTTCTTAAAAAAGTGAAAGAACAAATAGAACACATCATGTCGGACCAATGTTAGGGTGATCAGATGCCCAAGTGGAAAAAGGAGGACATAACCTCGCCACCCCCATAATAAGACCAAAATTAAATTTTTTTTTTTGGATTATCAATTTTTGAAAATATTTATTTACATATTTTCCAGATTCTCCAATTCGGAATTCATTCCGAGTTATTCCGGAATCTGTATCCGAACCAACCCGGATCAATCCGAAAAAAGTTCTACATTTCGTTCGATCCAAATCGGTTAACAATTAATCCGACTCAATCCGGTTCAATCCGAACCAAATTTTCAATCCAAATGAATCCGAAATCGGATTGAATTGGATTCATTCTGATTGAAAATCTGTTTAGGTCAATCCGAGTTCCGATTCATTCGGATTGGAAATTTGGTTCGGATTGATTCGGATGAGTTCGGATTGGTTAGGAATGAATTCCTATCCGAAATTTTCGCCGCGGGAGGGAAAAAATATGAAACGCGATCGTAGGGAATATTTTATGAAAAAAAGGTTTATTTTGTCTTTTGACCAAAAACTAGGGCATTTTACGGATTTTCCCACGTTTAAGAGGACAGGAGGACAAGCTAACGAAAAGTAGGACATGTCCTCCTAAATGAGGACGTCTGGTCACCCTAACCAATGTAGGTTGGATTAAAGTTAAAGGTTATTTCAAGTAATTGAATATATCTAAAAGAATTCGAAAGTTCCGAATATCGAAACTTGGTATCAATAGCTGAAATAGTAAATGAGTCTATGTAGGTTATTTTCGTTGGTAACAGTGATATTTGGTTATAAAAGAGTTCAAATTATGGAAATTAGTGATATATCTTACCGGAACTTAAGATTATAATTAAAGTCCGGTTCTTTTTAGTTCTTTTTATAAGAAAAACATAACCTCAACTGCTCACGAGTACATTTTTTCTGAAGTGTGTTTTTCAAAACTGTTCTATTGACTATTGTAAGTTATGAATTTCTTTGATAATTTTCATTAAACTCGTTCTGCCAAAATCCATTTTATTACACGAGTTGAAATTAATGTTAAGATAAGAAGGAAAAATGCGGGGAACCGCGTTGTCTTGCAGTTTTGAGGTTATGTACTGAGGTAGAAATATTTTTGAGGAAGCAGGTTGTTGCAGTCAAATGGTACAGACGATCACGTGACTGCAACGACGCCATTTCCTCCTTTTTAAAAACAAATTAAGTTCTGAATGTCAATGTTTACTTGATTTATACCAAACTATTTTAAATTATTTTGCCTAGTAAACATTAAATTGTAATATAGAGTACTCAGACCTTGAACGTCTGTACGTAAATTAACTGATTTTTTATTCCGAATTATGAGAATCATTTCAAGAACCTCTCTCTTAGTTTTATTATTTTCTATAGCCAAAATAATGGAATTGTTGAAGTCAAAAGTGTGAAACATAGTGAAAGCGTGTTTTGCTAAAGCTGTTTTAGAACAAATTTTTTTTTACATCTCTTTTATACGTTTTAGTTATTTGATAGACGACGTGTGTTTGATAGTCTTTATCCAAAGGATATTTTTAGATTTATATAGTTTCTGAAGTTTATTACCAGTCTTGCAAACTATTGATTGTTTTGAATCATTAAACTTCAAGTTTAAATAACAATAATAAAAATAAAAAAAATAATATTCAAAAATACAAATAATTCAGCAGCAAAAATTCAACATTTATCCTTTATCTAGAGCCAGATTAGTACACATATTTCAGAGATGTCGATTTGTCATTTTGATGACAGTTCGAAATTACCTTTTTTAATCTAATCATTTTTCTAATGAGACCATTCGACAATTTTTGACTTGATTTTCATTAAAAGACAGTTTTTTACACAATTTTTTCCTAACTTTTAGTTTAATGAGTTTCGAGAGAGCCAAAGTTGTTTCTATTTGACTTAGAATATCAGAAAATTTAAATTTTTTTTAGGAATAAAGATGCACGGTAGCAAATATTGTTCGATTCTAAGAAAATTTCTTCAAATCAGAGGAAAATATCCATTCTTTCACGGACAACAAGGCTGAAGAAGAATAAGCAGAGTTAGTGTAATTAAAAATATTTTTGCTGATCAGCATGGCTTAGTATTAGATTTAATTATGAATTAGGAAAGTTTAATTTACTTATCTCCAGATATATTCTCACAAACTATGACTAATAGGTCAATTATTTAATAAAGGAATGTAATGTAGAAATCGACTAATAAAATTTTGTTAAATAAATTAAAACATTACAGAACTTTTCATCAGCACTGTTTCATCAGGTTTTTAGTCACTTGCTTCTTGATGATCTAGAAAATTTCTTGCAATGCAACAGGTGTTTAATAAAACCGCCTTCTGAGCTGCTGCCAGTACCCTACCGACTCCTAAATATGCAAGATGTTCAGTGCATCTTGCGTGCACATTGCCTGTAGCCGAAATCACAATAGAATGAATAGATGCATGTTGCACATTCCTCCATATTGTCTTTACGTCATGCCTCAGCTCGCTATACTTATAGAGCTTGGTTGTATAGGTTGCGATAGTGGTTTATATCCACCCGTCAATGGCGGTTTTCATGTACCGTATACACATGTATATACGTACCCGTATACGTATATACATGGGTATACGTATATGGTTTATTTGCAAACCTGGGCGCCAGCCAGGCCCCTATGACGAAAGCAATAACTGTGAACCCGACAAAATTTCTCAAAAGAAAAATAAATACAAAATTTTAAATGAAGCCTGAAAGCCTAACAAAATATGAAAAGCTAATGGAGTAAGGAATCTCAGGGGTGGTTTTTCAAATCACAACGGCCATGTTTAGCGTAAAAAAAAGAGATCAACAATATGTCATTTTATTTGCAACGAATCATAAAAATAGGAGGGTTGAACATTAGCGGAAACTAAGTAACATTAATACGCAAAAATCCTAATAAGAACCCTCGGAAAATTAAGGATTAATGACAGGGAAAGAAAAAGAATGGCTCGAGTGCGAGCACGTGCTCCATGGCACGGAATCCCAAACATGTGACCATTATACTAAACCGGAGCAAACACACGAAGGAACTCTACCGCGAAACCCTGCACAACTAATCGTACGAAAACCCGCGCACTGAGTCGACTCACAATTAATATTCACATAACAACGAAATTGAAAAAGCGCTCAAGGGGGACCAAGCCAGGCAATGGTTAGGCCCGAGTAAAATCCAGAGGATCCAAAACTCGGGATCCGACATTTCGTCGCTTGCCGAACTAAAAAAGAAGGCTTACCTCAGACATCCTTGCGCGAATAATTCCCGACACAACTTCTAGTCAAGTAAAAGAAAATCAATAGTCCGACAATGGTTCAACTCTCCGAGTCCGAAAGGTCTGCTCGATAGTTTTCTTTTCTTTCTCTTTATTTTTACATAAATTTCCTCGGAAGGCAAGACACGTTGTTTTACCGTTCGACCAAGAACGTAAGTGAACGTCTCCATGCGACGCACCAAGACCGTGAACTCGAAGGGTGCTCGCATGAAGGCGTATTCACAACCTCGAGTCAGCGCAACTATCGGTAAAGCTATGAACTAAAGTTTCATCGTTGACTAAAGGTGTGACAATATTCTCTAACAATATTCGCGAAACATTAACATAAATCCTATAGGCACACCTAAAATCACGATTTCTACGCCAAATCCTAAACTTGAGTAGAAACTCGGCGTTTACCGAGTATCAAACTACTGCGCCTAGTGGAGGGACTGTGAACTAAACTGTTACTGACTAAAATTGTGAACTATTTGCCGCAACTGAATAGAATAATGTACAGTTTCTTATAAACGAATCTTAATCTACACATAAATTTTAAGATTCATGAAACTTTAACAAGAGAAGGTTTCATGAATCTTGGAAAGTTTCCAACTACAGTTTGGCGGGAAAATTCAAAATAAGTAATGAGAACGGAACATCGCATGAGGCCGGTTAACTAAATTTACGCGGACCTATCCTTGTGGGTTTATAATAATTTTGTCCTGACGCGCCAATAACCTAACCTCGGCCAGACGCAAGCGCGCATGCGCATAAACTGAAATGAGACCTTTCGCGCATTTCGGACGTTTTTCCTCATGAAACCTTTCATAGGTACTTGAATACCTTTATGCTAGATGCAAAGTTCCATGGAGACCTAACCCTAACTAAATTCTAGGTTAACAATATACGTAAGTTACCGAGTTTCACAATTACAGTATACATTCGGTAGTCGTTCCCTACACGTTCGAATCCCGAAGTTGGAGTCCAGTTGATGGTCCAGCCCATGACCGTGAGGCCGCTCTTATCAAGTTTCCGGTCGGTAGTCGTAGTCTTCCTCAAGATGGCGTCACCTGTATAACCATTCCAGCGTGTCAGAATCCCTGGTAATCGTCTGACATGGCGACTCAGCCCTGGTCGTCGTAGGGTCGTTAACTGGTATCGTGACGTCACGCCTCAGGAACGTGGTGCAGTGAGGTTAATGAAAGATGGCGGCCGAAAGCGAGACCAACTATTGGATGTTTGTGGTCCGCCATCTTGTGCTGAGATCGAGAAGATGGTGGCGTAGAATGGTAAGGCCATGATTGGTTGTGGGTCCTTTATTCAGAGTGTGTTAAATAACTCAAGTAGCTGCTACTACCCATCTCTGGCCTCCGTGGTAATTGGTTGGCAATGAGTTCCTTGTGACGTCACGCCTCGATGACATGGCTCTAAAGGACCGATGGAAGATGTGACCAGGCACGGTACTAAGTTGGCAGTGAGTTCGAAGTCCGCCATCTTGGGTTGAAGTCGGTAACCATGGAGACGTGGGATATCCGAACCATGGTTAATGATAGGTACTTTATACAGGGTGCGTTTATGTCTGCTGGTGAACCTCAGATGCGACGATCCGTCTCTGGCTACCGTGGTGTTGTTGTAGTAGGACACGGATTTGACAGATGGAGGTTACATTTACATGAAAACATACAAATATCGGAAGGTGAATGATCATGAATTACAATTCTTGATAAACGCTCTTTGCCGAGGTGACTTCCGCTCTTGGTCCATGGATCTATTTGAAAAATTTATTTTTCCAAAACCCTGAATCGGGGGTTCAAAATTTAAGTGACAGGTAAGTCAAACTTTACCCTGTCACAAGGTTGTGTGCAAATTTCGGTTAAATGGACAAGCAATGTCGATGATGTCAACTCTGCCACCTTTTTTTTCCCGCATCACGATGTCCGGTTGATTGGCTCGGATGTAATGATCCGTCTGGATAGTAACATCCCAATATAAGATGTCTCAATATAATTATGTCTGCGCGTATATATTGTCTTTGAGCCATTACGCGACAACCATAAATAATGTGTTCGATGTATTCGCTGGTATCTCCACATAATCGGCACCGGTCAACCACATCTTGATGTAACACGTGTTTGCGATAATTTCTGGTGCTGACAACCCTGTCCTGAATCGCAATGACGAATCCTTTTGTTTCTGGATACAGGATGCCCTTTCTCAGCCAAATATTGGATGCCTCTTCATCCACTTCATATTGATCTAACGTTTTGGGGTGCTCGCCGTGGATGGCTTTCTGTCTCCATTGCGTTTCCAATTCCTCTATGGTTTCTGCCCTGATATTCAAGGCTGTTAAAATAGTCTCGCAACTGTATAACGTGTGACTTACACAGTTTCCTGAAATTACTGTAGTACATTCGGTGCTTCGTCATTTCTACAGAGATGGTTCTGTTTCACCTTTCAAGGTCGATGTTAGACCATTTGATGAGCCCAAAGGAGTTCGTGAGGACAGTGATGGCATAGGTGTTGATTGCCCTGATTTTGTTTGCCGAGGTTAAGAGAAATACCGAGGTATTTATATGACACTGCCTCAGCCATTGCCTCGATGTCATGTTAAATGCACTGTTCTGCATTTATCTAGTCCGAACTTCATATGGATATCATTGGAAAACTGCTTCGTGACATCGATCACTTGCTACAGTTTCTGGTCTGAACTAGCGTATAGCTTCAGGTCATCCATGTATAGAAGATGGGTCACTTGATAACCATCCTCGTTATCATGTACTCGGAACCCATTAGACATGCTATTTAGTGTTTTGCTTAAAGGGTTCAACGCTAAACCGAACCATAATGCACTGAAGTATATTTTAAGGACTTCAAGCAACTAGTCATGTGGTATGGAAGGAAACGGTTGCTTCTAGTAAATATATGCCATGTGCTAGTTTCTTTGATGTTTACAAGCTTTCCTTCTGGCAACAGCGTCTATGGTGAATAGATCTCTACTACCCTGCGAGTTTTTACAACATACTTTTTATTTTTCTGTTAGGATGTAATTCTCATCGGAGTGAGAACATACCTGTTAAGAGTGTGTCAGTCTTATGTACAATTTGGTTGTGTACTTGTTTGTGGAAATATGTATGTGCGTTTTTGCATGTGTGCGTGTGGCGATTAGCGCCTAATTTTTGCTAGCACGCGTCCTAGTGAGCACAGCGCCGGATCGTTCTGGAAACTCCGGGAAGTTTTAATTTTTAAGAATGAATAGAAACTATCATGGACTATTAAGTATTAAGTTTTATCTGCAGCTTCTATAATCAATTTGAAATATTGACTGATTTTAAATAAATAACTTCAACTAGTGTTTTACAACTAGATAAGTGTTGTTTTCTCAATACCCTTAACATCACAGGATTTTATAAAAGATTATGGAAAGAACCATTGTGTTTGTGTGTGATCTAACATTTGGGGGCTCGTCCGGGATCTTGTGATACTTGAGGACCAAAAAACTGTTCCGGAAAGTTCGCGAAAGTCGTGAATTTGCGGAAAGCATTATGGCGTCATAGCCGTTAAAATTTAAATTCACTGAATAACGCGGTTCTCTTATAATTTTCTGTCGAAAACTGCAAGGCTTACAATTTCTCACGTTGCCGCAATTCAATACATTTTCCAGTCTGAAAGTTAATTTGAGGAAAAGACAGTGTGCATGCAAGTAATCCTTGCATCATTGTATTTGTGTCTAATCTAATCGTGTGAGCTCTCTCGCTCACTCTTCCTTGAGATATCATTTACGAGTCGGTCACTCAGTAAGCATTGTACTTACTATCTCCATCTTAGGGAATCTATGTCTTTTCTCTCTCCAACTTTATCGATCGGCAGACTGCTAATTTGAGTCTGGCCAGGAGTATTGAAATCAGCTGGTTCTCCAAATGAACTTCAAGAATCTACAAGTCTTCACTAACGATGATATGTTTTTGTTTAACTGTCAACATCAGCTTCAACTCTATTGAGAATTTTCTCTACAGCCTGTTGATAAGTAGATTCTTATTTTCTTCATTGAATTCTTTCGCACAACGTGAGTAAAATTGTGGACTTAATTTACAAAACTTGACCAGTTCCAGTACGCTTACTCTCATTTATTTCAAAAATTTTAACATGTATTTGTCTATTTCTTCGTAATTTTAAACTGTTATATGCAAAAGGGAGAAAACATTTTACTACCTATTGGTTTTATACGCATTTCTGTTGCTTTTATATTAAAATTTGTTAATTTAATTTGAAAAATGGAGGCTTTAGGCACCGAGCTAATGAGCCTTCATGAGGCTATTTTACGAACAGAATCGAATTTCAAAAAGATTCCAAGAGATAAGCGCAATATAACGACAGCTCGTGGGCGTTTAGATCTGCTCAAACAAAAATTGGATAAGTGTTTAGCGTTAGATCTGAAAATACGAACTCTAGCTTCAGCAGAGGCTAAACTGTCCGTCGATTATTTTACTAAAAATCAATTTCTGCAAATAGAAGAAGCCTTTCTCAGTGCTCTCGATTATATTAATTCACAAGTCGATAGTTATTTATCAGTTGAACAAGAGCACAATGAATTTTCTATGAGAGAAGGTACAATTCGACAGGATTATAATACTCCTAAATTACCTAAAATTAATATACCTACTTTTTCGGGCGATTTTTCACATTGGGAGAATTTTCGTGATTTGTTTGAAGCGCTAATTTTTCATAATGAAACTTTGTCGAGCATTGTCCGTTTTCAGTATTTAAAAACTTCATTGACCGGCGAGGCTGAACATTTAATCAAACATGCCAAAGTCACTTAAGCTAACTTTCAGTCAACTTGGGACGCTATTAAGAAGCGTTATGATAATAAAAGAGCATTGGTAGGTGTGCATTCACAAGCGACAGCTAGTATTTCAAATGTAAATAATAATTCGGTAGCCGATTCAAAGTTGCTTTGTGATACTACGAATGAGGCTCTCGCAGCGCTTAAAAATTTAAAACGTCCAGTTGCACACTGGGACGATATTATCGTTTTTTGGACAGTTAGACGCCTTGAATTTTTAGCTACTAGAATCAGAACTTTCGAAGCAATTTAATTATCAAAATTAGGATTCTCAGATAAAACTAAAGAAAAAAAAGGGTCCTCAGTTAAGAGCTATGCCGCCTCTACTACTTCTAAGTGTCTTCTTTGTAAGGAGAATCATACTCTTTTTAAATGTAGTCAATTTAGAGCTTTACCTGTACATAAAAGAAAGGAGCTCGTTTTTCGCAATCATGCGTGTATTAATTGGCTTCCTGCTGGTCATAAACTATATATGCGTTCAAGCAAGGTGACCTGCGCAAAGTGTAATCGTAAACATAATACATTATTGCACTATGATTTTAGGGAGTTTTCAGGTAATTCAGTAGTCTCTGAACCATCTACTTCGACAAGTAATACTACAACCTCTCAAGGGGCTGTTGCTTCGCGGTCAAAGAATAGCAGTGTTTCGACTCAAGAGACTCCGTTATCGATCCGGGAGACGCATCATGTTGCACTTGATAATAAAGTTTCTTGTTTTCTTAATAACTATGCTAACATAACGCGTTCCACTTTACTCGCTACGGCCTGTATTAGAATTGAGGCTGATTGTGGTAGGTCTAATGTGTTTCGAGTTTTATTAGATTGGGGCTCAGAGTGTAGCTTTGTGTCCGAAAGGGTGCTTAAATCGTTGCGTCCGATGTATCAAAAAGTAAATACACTAGTGTATGGAGAAGGTGGCGAGTTAATTGGTACTGCTAAAAAATTAGCCAAAGTCTGGTTACGTCCAAAAGACAGTACGCAAAGTCCTGTCGCTTTACATACTCCGCCTATGTCACCAAACAAGTTTAATTCAAACGAATTAAAACAATCATCTTTGACTGATCCTGATTCTTTTAGCAACACGCGAATTGATATGATTTCAGAGGAATATTACAGCCCATTCTAATATTACTACTGAGGTGCTGCATGAGGACATGGCACATTTTTGGGAGTTGGAAGAACCTCCTTCCGAATCTTCTTCAACTGAAGATGAAGTTCGCTGTGAAGAACATTTTTTGTCCTCCCATCGACGATTGCCTTCTGGTCGGTACATGATTCGATTACCTTTTAAGAATGGCCCACCTACATATAGATATAGGTAATACCGTAAATCGCGCTAAATTAATTTAAAAAAAGATACAGTCTCGATTATTAGTCAAACCTAAACTTTTCGAAAAATATTCGGGGTTTCTATCTGAATATCAGAATTTAAATCACATGGAAAAAGTCTCAGACTTGTCGGATTTGGACTCTCATCAAAATGTTTATCCTTCTCATCCTCCTGTAATGAATGAGGGTAGTTCTACTACTCATCTGCGAGTAGTCTTCAACGCTTCTAGCCTCACGTTCAACGGCACTTCCTTGAATTCTCATTTACATATGGGACCGAAATTGCTAACTGATTCAGTTTCTATTATATTGCGATGGCGCGAACACCGCTTGGTTTACGTAGCCGACATAGAAAAAATGTTTTGGCCAATTATGGTTGATCCGCGTGATCGTAATTATCAGCGCATTTTTTGGTATTCTCCGGAAGCTAAGTTGGAAGTCTGGCGATTGACTACGGTAACTTACGGAACAGCTTGTGCACCCTATCTTGCGAACCGAATCATCAAGCAATTAGCTAAAGATGAAGGGTCTGATTTCCCACAAGCTAAGTCTATCTTTGAAGATAACATTTATGTCGATAGCGTGTTATTTGGCGCGGATGAATTGGGGGAAGCTGAAGAACTAAGATCTCAAGTCACTCAATTGTTAGATCGAGGAGGTTTTCATTTATGAAAATGGGCCTCTAATGATGAACGATTCCTGCTCGATTGTCCTTCTGGCAATCATGAAAGAGCTCTTGAATTTTTTGCTGGGGAGGACATTCACTTGAAAGTTTTAGGTCTACGTACCAAACGACAAATTATTTCTGTCATCGCAAAACTTTATGATCCGTTAGGGTGGCTCTCACCGGTTATTGTTGTAGCTAAAAGAATAATGCAGGAACTTTGGTTTCGCAAAAATGATTGGGACGAGAGTCTGCCTGAGGATTTATTAGATCGTTGGAATAGTTATTATACTAGCCTGTCAAAGTTAGAAAAAATTCAGATCATAAGATGGACTGGTCAAACGAGATCAAGTTTGGGTTATGAGCTCCATGGGTTTTCTGACGCTTCGGCCAAAGCATATTCCGCTGTGGTATATTTACGTATGCTTCGAGAAGATGACGATGCGATAGTTACTTTACTATATGCCAAATCTAAAGTAGCTTCTCTTTTGCTTGTGAGTATCCCACGACTTGAACTTTGTGGTGCTCCATTGCTAGCCAAGGCATTGCGTTTTTTAATTGCTACAATGGGAGTTGAAAATGTACCATTATATTGTCACACCGATTCTACAGTAGTATTGGCCTGGCTCAGCAAACATCCTTCTTCTTGGCGCACATTTGTGTCCAATGGAGTTGCGCAAACTCTGAAGTGTATTCCACTAGCAAGGTGGAGACATGTTTCTACAGACAACGCTGCCGATTGTTCTTCCAGGGGTCGCTTGCCTGATCAATTATTGAGTCATCCTTTATGGTGGCGAGGACATCCTTGGCTAATGCGTCACTCCTCATTTTGGCCGGAATATAGGGCGTTATTGCCTGTTGGCGTTGACCTCGAGCAAAAGTCTTCAGTCAAAATTTGTCAACTCACTCACAATTATGTCGGAGAGAAGCTCTATCTGCTTTGGAGATTAAAAAAGCCTTTTTATGGTGGATCCAACAAGTGCAAATTAGTGCTTTTGATGCTGAGATACATGCTCTAAAAAAGGGAAATGTGATTCCTTCAGGTTCACCCTTGAAGAACTTGACCCCATTTCTGGATGGTTCGGGTATTTTACGTTTAGGCGGTCGTTTACATCAGGCTCCTATCAGATATGAAGAAAAACATCCTGTAATATTACCTAGTCCTCGTATCAGTGAACTTATTGCTCTACACGCTCATTTACGATCTATGCACGGTGGGATACAGCTCTCTTTATATACTCTTCGTCAAGGGTATTGGATAATCAGAGGCCGAACTCTGGTTAAGAGCCTAATTTGAAGGCTGGGGCCAAGAGAAGGTAAAAGCCCACTGTAATTTCGCCGCCAGGGTCATTTATATCAATGAGGTGAAATGGGCCGTTAGGTCCTTCTGTCTCTTTAAATTACCAGAAGCAGATGGCGTCTATCCAGTGGGCTTAAAAAAGTGCATTGATTTCATCGTCCCCTCACTGACGAAACTATTTAGGGCAGACATTGTACTTAAACACGTGCCAATGGCATGAAAAGATGGCCGAGTGGCCTTCGTTCCCAAACCTGGCAAGGAGGACTACACTGATGCTAAAGTTTCCCAGCCAATCAGCTTGACGTTCTTTATCCTGAAGACGCTTGCGTGGCTAGTCGAGACAGCTATCAGGGATGAGGTGCTTGTGGCCTCTCTGCTGAACAGAGGACAGCACGTCTTTCAGGCAGGCTGCTCCGTAGAAACTGCGCTCCATGCTATCGTGGCGAAATTGGAGCAGCAACTAGCACAGGGAGGGTATGCTTGTGGACCTTCTTGTATATACAGGTTGCCTTCAGCAAAACCCCTCCAGAAGTCATATGTCGAGAGGCTTCAAGGTGTAGCGTGCCAGTCCAGTTAGTAAGCTGGATACGAAGCCTGCTACACCGGAGGCGACTCGACACCAAATCGGGCGAAGGCCTAGTCAGGAATAGCGCCACAGGAACGCCCACAGGGAGATTTTCTGTCTCCCCTCCTGTGGTGCCTTGTAGTAGACGGTTTTCTTCGCAGTCTAAATGAGGAAGGGCATTCTACCCACGGATACGAGCATGACTTTGTAATCTTAGTCATTGGGGGCTCATCTGAAAACGTTAACGGTTCTTACAAGCTCAGGTCTGCGCATCGTTGAGCTCTGGTGCGACAGCTCAGGGCTCTTGGTAAATCCGGAAAAGATCAGTCTGGTCATTTTCACAAAAAAATATAAAGTGTTGAAAGTTGACACCCCTGGATTTTGTGGTGGGAGGCGGACGACCTCAGACTCGGTTAGATATCTGGGGGTATTCCTATAAAGCAAACTGAACTCGGTGAAACATGTTAAAAGCCAACGCAGGAAGTTTGTCATGACATTCTGAGTGTGCAGAAAAGCTTTTCGTTTTACGTGGGGTCTAAGGCCTAAAATGATTGCATGGCTCTACTCCGCTGCCCTGAAACTAATGCTCCTATACGTGGCCGTTGTCTGGTAGCCAAGCGAAAAACTTAAAACTAAGTATGACAAGCTGCGACGATTTCAAACACTAGAGTGTAGGTGTGTTGAGGGAGATATGAGAACTACGCCCATAGTGGCGATAGGATTCATGCTCTGTGAAGAACCCCTACATGCTGCTATAACTGCAAGGGCGGCTCACGCAATGGGACGCCTGACAAGATAAAATAGATGACCTTGGGTAACTAGGCACACTAAGCTCATAAGTGACATCAGCACACTGCCAATTCTAGAAATGAGGCAGGATAAACTCATAAAACGCTTCAACTTTACCAAGACTTTCCGCTTCTGCACCCCAAGCAGAGATATGTGGTAAATAATGAGATAATCCGTTCCTTCAAGGGGAAATCTAGTACACAGATGGCTCTTAAGAAGTGGAAGGGTCAGGAGCAGGAATCTATGTCAGCGAGGGAAAGAGGGGAATAGGGATCCCGCTTGGGCGGCATGCCACCACAACGTGGCTCTCATATAGGTTCTTGGTCACACAGCGATCAATGCCAACGAAAAGGCAGACCAGTTAGCAAAAGGTGGAGCAGCAAGTGAATACATAGGACTGTACGATACATATAACGGTAGTTGGACTAGCGTCTTGCTGCATCGGGATGGCCATCAAAAGCTGGTTCGGGAAGTAGCACCGGGAACACTGGGAACGAACCCCGTGTTGAGGGCAGGCGAAAGCCGTCCTGGTCAATACGCACAGGATGGACAGAGCCAAGTAAATTCTGGGTTTATCCAAGAAAGACATAAGGACAGTTGTTCAGAAGGTTACGGGGAAAACGACCTGAAATATCACATGCACAAGATGGGGTATAACCCCACGACAGAGTGCAGGAAATGTGACAGGGATAATGAAACATCCCTGCATTTCTTATTCCAGTGCCCGGCATTAGCTACGCTCAGGCCAGAAGCATTTGGGGTCCATTTTATGGCACCTGAGGAAATTATAACGCGATCAGTGGTTGACATACTAACCTTCATCAAGAGGTCTGGGGTCAACTACTGAGAGCAAATAATTAAGGGTAGGGCAAAATAGGCTTTATAGCTTGAGCGCCAGGGGGACTCCATCTGGGCCCCGCCCGCACATAAACTAAACTAAACTAATTGTAATGGAGTACAGGGAAAAATTGGATACTCAGATTCACTGTTTCACATTATTAATTCAAAGTTTACTTGTTCGCATTGCACAAGAAACAATTTAAATAGTTGTTAATACGGTATGAGATAGTGATCTGAAAATATACAAAACCTAGAAGCATCATTAATAGTTCAAATTGTAAAAAGAAAGATTACTATAGAACAAGCAGCTCTAATAACTATTTGAAATAGTAGAGTTAAACTCCTTAACTGCTTTTAATAACTAATTTTCATAGTACAAATAAGAATTGTGAGTTCCACTTTTTCAAGTGAGCTCGATCGCCTTATTCGCATTGCAATGAGCGTTGAGCGAGATTCTCAGCCTTACTGTTTGAAATGACAAGTAAATAAGTTCAGAGGCGTAACTGCAGGCCCCCTCTGGAGCAATTTCGGGAAAGGTTATAGATGTTAGGTCGGCGGCAGTGATAGACGGCGCGACGGGCGATGGCGCGACTATTTGAATCCTGCGTCCGTTCATCCTAAACAAGCAGACAGAGTTAAATGTCCTAAATTTCTCCAATTCTCGATGTCCTTCATCAGTTCCAATCAGCCTAAATTAAAATATGAAAATATTAAAGAATCGAGCCGTGGACCATCATGCGATTTCTGATGTGCCACAGATGCTTTCATTTTATGTTCACAAGTTTGAGCACGCCCACGGCGCGCACCTGTTGGATATCGCGCTTCGCGCTCGATTATATATTCATCTCGCGCTACGCGCTCGGACATATTTGCCTGACACTGTAAGTTCGGTTCCTCTAGGTATTCGCACTTCGTGTGCTCGCTATTGCGCACTTCGAGGGCTCATACACTCTTAGTAAGCTTCATAGTTATGACCTGCTTTTGGTTTAATTATGTCGGTCTTACATAAAAAGAAGAACTTATTTACGTAAGGTTCTATCGACCTTAAGGAACACATTCTCATCAAGACACTCGCGCTTCGCGCTCGATATTTGGTTTAAAAATCACGTAAACCTCGCACTCCACGCTCGTTTCTGTTCATCGTATAATAGAAACTCAAAAGTTTGAGCGCGCTTACGGCGCGCGATTTGGTCTTCGCGCTTCGCCACGCCCATATGTTATGTTCTATATTCTTCAGATAAAAATGACTAAATTTGTATTGGATTTAAAATAAAGAAGGAAATTTCTTTACTTCAGCGTATATTTCCGTATCTTTTTAATAAATCATACAATCAGAAAGATTTTTTCCAACTATCTGAAAAGGAGAGAAAAAAAGTATCTAAGTCGTTTTTGGAACATATGTATGATACATTTTTAAATGATTATTGAAGAATGGACATTTGACAAAAACCGGGGGGGTCAAATTCTACACAAATCTAATACCTTCTCTGGATGAGAGTGTAAAAATCGCAACTTCTGTAGCATGTTTTTCTCAGTGTGAGTATGCAAAATTAAACATTCATTCATTTCAATTTGTTCTTACAGAATCAAGCTCGCAGGGCGACTCTTCTACAGTTCGTCGGCGCGAAAAATTGCCTGTACGACGGATAGGCCAACCTTCTTTGAACCAACCAAGCCCACCAGCCGACCAACCTGTGGGGGGTGAGTAACTTTTCTTTGAAAAACTCGTTACAGTTACGTTAAACAGCAAAAAAAATTAATTCATTGGATTTATTTTACTTAAAGAAGTACCTTCAAATTCTCTAAATGTTACTATAAATTTTGCTCTTACCCGCTTAGTTTTTAGAATATACCCAAAAGTCGAAATAACTAAAATATTATGTACTAAATTTCAAAAAGCGTGATGCAAAATGACAGTTTTATATGCGTATTTCTGAAATAGTTCAATTTTTTAGGGCTCTAAATTAAATTGAAAAGACTACGAAAAACTTTATTACAATTTTAATAGAAACCTTGTTTTTATTGGTATTAAGAGAGCTATTCATATACATATATACATCTTCAAGAAATAATGTGATATTAATTGATCATCAAAAAGTTTCAAGTGAAAATTTAACCATTTGGTTAAAATTAATGTATTTTGGGTAAATGGTTTACTGGGATGTCGGATGAGGTAGATACTAGAAATGTGATGCAAGTAGAGTTATCGCGAGGCTACCGTGAGATTTCCCACGCTCCTTGCATACGCGCAGACCATAATTATGTAGGAGCCTATAAGAGGCTCTGCGTGTTCGATCGTTTTGAACCGCATCAATAACTCTTTTTTCGGTGGTTTTGTTGTGTCGTTGTTGTCCCCACGAGCAGCTAGGGAAAGTGTTCGTCCATCCTTGTAGAGCCCCACATGCAAGGATAAGGTGGCATACACTGAGAGGTCGCCCTGTGTCCTAGAGTCACATTTTAAGACAACTCACCCAGGTGCCATTTAGCTTTCGGCGAGGTTGTTACGCCTCCGCTTGGGGCTGATACCCTCGGGACCATCCCTGGACAATTGTCCGCTACTGCTTATTACTCTACCCGCAACCTGAGGGCACGTCCGGTGGCTTGTTCATAGACCCTTCGCCAACCCACCAGCGTGCACTTTCGATGGCCTGTATGGACTACTGGAAAGCTTTCTATTCAAACTCCCAAAGACTTTCCATCTGTCTGTTGGGAAGCTTGAAGGTTCAATCACATATAGTGGGATTCATTGAGAAATTGATGCCTCTTTAGAAAAAAGTGAATTTACTGTCTCATTCATAAATGGTCGTGTGACAACAAGCAGCGTCATCTTTCAGAGGGTCTTCTTCCAGGGCGACACCATGAGACCTCTGCTTTATGCTTTATGCGGCGACAAAATTCAATGCGAGCATAAGGCAGATTTTTTTTTTAATTTAATACAGATCCCGTATTGAATTCAATATCAAAGACTTTTCCTGAGATTTCAAGTAAAAAAGTCTTTAATTTATTTGTTAAATAGAGACACTGAACTCAAGATTTGTTCTCATCTGCAGGATTTGCTTATGAATATTTTTTAGACTTGTTTTAATTAAGGCCAAACAATAAATACATCAATTCGTTGCTAGAAATCTTTTTTTCTTCCAATATTTTACAAACCCGGATAGCACAAAAGTTTCCCTGAATAGCCCTGAAACATTCCAATGGAAGTTTCGGAGATTTCCGAAAGATGTTCCCGAAGGTAGGTAAATATCCGTGTATCAGAGAAAGCTCCCAAGGAAGGTTCGCAAAATGTTCATGAGGAATGAAATTAATGAAATTAATTAAAATCACAAAAAAAATTCCAAACGGAAACTGGGGAAGGTGAGGAAAAAGCATTCGCCCCACATAGGAAAACTAACAAAAAAGAACCAAATCCCTCGCATGCGCTCAAATGAGTTTAACTTTGCATGAAGGCATGAATAGATTTTACTGTACATTTCGTTTCATTCTTGTCACTCTGGACTTGGCCATTTCGAGTAACTCACCTTCCCGTTTTTTATGACGAACAACGCTTTTGTCAATTATATCGTGAATTGGCGTCACAATTTTGATGTAAGTATGACTATTAAAAGTCAAGAGGTTGGAGGGTGAGTGACTCGAAATGGCCAAGTCCAGAGTGACAAGAATGAAACGACATGTACAGTAAAATCTAATAATGCCTTCATGTAAAGTTAGCCTCATTTAAGCGCATGCGGGGGATTTGGTTCTTTTTTGTCAGTTTTCCTATGTGAAGCGAACGTTTTTTGGGGCGAACGCTCTTTCCTCACCTTCCCCAATTTCCATTTGGAATTTTTTTTTGGGTTATATTTTATCATAGAGTATCATTGCATATCATAGTGTATCATAGTGCACCATATAGTATCATAGAGCATCATCATAGTATATCATAATATAACTTGGTACAGCATACTGTATATCATATTATACTGTATCATATTGTATCATATTGTTTCGTATTGTATCGTATTGCATCATACTGTTTTATGTTGAATCATATTGTACCATTCTGTGCCATATTGTATAATATTATATTATACTGTATCATATTGCATCATATTGTATCATATAATGTGATGGTGTATCATATTGTATGATACTGTATCATTTTGCGGCATATTGAATCATATTGTATTGTACCGAATCATATTCTATAATATTGTATCTATATAAAAACATGAACGTGTCAAAGAAATTAGCATTGGCAAACGGTTTTTCCTTGATTTAAATAAGTAATTGATAATAATAACGTTACAAATTACGGAAGAATGCTAAAATCTTAATAAATTAAAATAACAGTTATTATAGTAAAGTAAAGCAAAATATAGTAATATTTCAGAATTTCCAAAATAAAGAAATATATCTTTAGATCCGAACTCTTAAAATGTAAGCTACTAACTTGTTTCAGTGAAAATTTCGACTAATAAGTAGTCATTTTAATATAAAAATTGAGTGTAAATTTAACAATTACTAAAATAATAAAATACAGCTAATAATTAGTCGACATTTTGTAACAAATTAAATTAGTTGCCCACTTTCATATTTATAAGATAAAATGAATTCACTTTTTTAACAAATATTGTTTTTCGAGAGAGCCGATGCATGCATTACATAGAGATCCTAATAAATATATTAGGTGCTCTCAAAATTTCATACTTTTTACATAAATAAATTGATCTGGGAGCTTCCTCAAGGTACGTATAGGCGCCATCGAAAGTTCAGATATTTAAAAAATCAATATATTTGCGGGCGCCTATAAAAATAGCATACAGGTGTCCTATAAATTGTTAAATAAATAAATATATTTGAGATTGCATCGGCAAAAAATAAAATAAAATTTTAAATGCCGTAATGTAATTCATGACAAGAATATTCTTTTCACTTCTACTTTTTCAATACGATTTTCAAATACGATCCAAAACATGGAGTAGGAAATTTCTTAAGTATTATATGGCTGAAAAGAAATTGGGGAATACTATATTACTTTACTGATATTACTAGGAGTACAAGTGTGATTGAGAACTCTCTGAGGTCCTGGTTCACCATCTAGCGCTCTCAGATACAAAAATGCTTCCAAGCAACCATCTGCTGTTGAAAAAAATGGTTTCTATCACGTGTCGCTTGGGAATTACAAAAATATCATTATTTTTCTTCATCCTCAACAATTTTTCATCTATCATTCCCGGACTTTAAAAAACTTGGAATACAAATCTCTCCATAATTTACGATAGTTTAGCAGTTCGAGTGGACCTGTAGACTACAATTTTTAACTGATTCATCTAAAAATTTCAGGATGAAAATACCACATCAAGCTCCAATGCCGTTTTTCAGAAAATTTTAATTCGTCAATTATTTCTAGGGATACACCGAACTCTCGCTTTCAGTCCAGTGTCAGAGATTGCATGCAAATAGCCTTGGCCACAAGTCGGGAGGATCTAAACGTAAACAGTCAGGGCCGTCTAAACCGTTTCCAATTGGAATACATAATATTGCGCAATCTCTGCATGTGACTACC
Source organism: Andricus curvator (assembly GCA_932195095.1). Classification (NCBI taxonomy): domain Eukaryota; kingdom Metazoa; phylum Arthropoda; class Insecta; order Hymenoptera; family Cynipidae; genus Andricus; species Andricus curvator. The sequence continues at coordinate 55,610 of CAKNYM010047002.1, read as the reverse complement.
CGCACACTGACCGCACACTGTCACTACGCTGCTGGTGTTTTTCAAGCAAGATTCGTAACCATCTCTCGGCTTACACTATTTCACACAGTGGGAAGATGGTCGTGGGGGTTAAGGCGTAGGCTTTGGACCCACTCCGTCGGCTTGCGGGTACGATTCCCGCCTCGCACTCTAGAAGAGCCTCGGCGGCCCATGTGGTGGGACCGGTACCTTTAGAGAAAAAGGTTTTCTAAGTACTTAAAGCTGTTGCTCTTGGTGGTTCGGAACCCACCTTAAACTGTAGGTCCCCTCCCACCACCAAGAAAGTGTGTAGGTGTGTGTAAAGGAATAGGGAAGAGATACAAGAAAAATGTAAATCCTTAGGGGACGCGAGTGCCTTATTCTTGAACTTTTGCTCTTTCGTTTCATTTGGAAATAATATCCCTGAGGTGCCAGCTTCCTAGTCCACCTTGTGGATCAGTTATCATCAGTGATATCATCAATAAACACCCTGCTGTCGGTAGTGCAAGATTGAATAGCGATTGGGGTAAGCAGGACCCCGTGATTCTTGCATGTTCCTGAATAAACCAAATTTACTGGACTTATTAATTTTACCCATTTCAGCGGAATTCCACCTGCTTCTCCCATGTCTAATTAGCGAGATACCCTCACAAACATGGCGTTCAATAAAATTTTCCAAAAATCCTTTGTTCCGAGCTTTCAGAAAGGCGTTAGTCAAAGCTGGAAGTTCGAAATTTTGTTATGTATCTGGCGTCGTTTGGCTGAAAATTTGATTTTTCAGTTTGCTGGTAGCAGATTTGATGTTCAAAAGAAAATGAGAGCTTTGATTTCCTTGAAAGCGTTATCATAATTGAAACAAAAACTGTAAAAAGACGGTGGAAAGTGAATTTTTAGATCTCTTTAAGACGTCTAATTTTTCTTCTTAAAGTTTTTTTGTCTCTCGCATAGTCTTTCTGGAAAATGGAATATTCAATTTCTTTAAAAGCGTTATCACGATATTTAGCAACAGTGGCTCAAAGGAGCCGCAAAACTTCGGCCATTGTTGACCAAATTTCGAAGATGTTCGCCAGAGATGGCAAGACATGGCCTAAATTGGCCAATCTTCTCACATGACACCCTTTATGCATTTAACTTCTATTTTCTACTTTTCATATACAGTAAAGTCCCACTTATTTCAAGTCCCCCTTATTTCAAGACCCGCTTATTTCAAGCCCCCTGTATGCGGTTATCTCAAATTACGCAGTTTCGTCAACCCCCACCACGGTCCCTGTACACTCTCCTCCGCTTCTGTGGCTGACAAATGAAAAAATAGGTCCAAACAGCGCCCTCGTTGGTTTAAATTGAGTGTTTTAGGATGACGTCATGGGAATGCAGACTTTTTGGAGAAAGTATTCTAAACGTAAAAGTCGTAAATGTACAAATAGTAATATTTGGCAGGTGTGGAATGTATTTTCTCAGTCACGTTCCATTCTTTTGTCGATTCACGACCTTTCAGTTTCACGAAATAAAATAAAACATCCTATATTTCAGATTAATGGCATGTCAAATTAGTAACCTCAAATTTCGGAAAGTTGCTTGTATTTCGTGACACTGAAAGGTCGTCACTCGAGAAAAGAATGGGACATGACTGAGAAAATAGATTTTACACTTGAGAAATATTACTTTTTAGACTTTTATCACTTACCTTTACCTGTAGAAATTTTCTCCAAAAACTCGTGTGCAGTAGTTGCAGCAAAGTTGCAGTCCTATACTGCAACCTAACCTTTCTGACAGCTGACATTTCGACCTAACCTAGCATTGCCGCGAAATATTTGAGACCGCGACATTTTCAACTGCACAAATCGGGCCGTCTCAAACATTTGCAATTGGAATACATAATATTGTGCAATCTCAGCATGTGAGTAACTATATCTTTGTCCCTATGCTACTGGTGTTTTTCGTGCGAGAGTCGCAACCGTCTCTCGCCCTTTGAGCTGAAAAACTGCGTGGGCCAGCAGTGCTAGGAATCTCGGGTCTATTTATGTGTTTTATTATTGATAGTATTTATTGATTTCAAATCGAACGCGGTTTTCGACACATGCGCAGTTGAAAAAGTTGCTTAGAGCATGCGCAGCGATACAAGGCCAGGCAGCCAATGAAAGGCGCTTGATGAAAAGAACCTGCCCACTCGCGGTAGAGGTGGGTGCCCCTCCAGGCTTGAAAATAACGAATACCTATGATTCAAGGACGCGGGAATATGTCAGACTTTACTGTATCTTGTACAAAATAAATGATGTGGATGAAAAATATTTTGCCTCTGAAAAAAACGGCCTCTTTATATGTAGACATATAATGAGGGTTTTTTTCATAGAGGATCGGGACTTCTTTCCTACCCTTTAAATAATGCTAATAAATTAACTTGTATCATTCTTGCAGAACCAGGATCTTCTGGTGTTAATCATATAATGAATTATCATGAACCACCATCGGCAGAACTCGCGAAGCCTTCTCATCAGCGCAGTGGACGTGTAGTTAATCTATTCGATCCCACAAGAGTCGAGCTTTTAATACCAGATGGTAAATCTTACGTTGCTTGGGCAATAAACCCCTTGGTCGTCATAGGAAGAGAAAGAAATCTGAGTCCAGGGTATGCTATTAGAGGCTTTAAGTCCAGTGACCCAAAAAACAAGTATAAAATTTACCATAAAATAAAAAATACCAACTTTGACAAAAATCTCAATATTTTCGTAATTGAACTTGAGAAACCACTCACAATGATAAGACCTACAGCTGGTGCTCTTCAAGCTTTTCACTATTCTGATGATGCTCTTCATTTTGCTGAGGGGGTAGCGAATGCCATAATTGAAAATAGATATGGGCCTGCGCCTCCGCCAGCGCCTCCGCTTGAACCTCTTCCTAAAACGTTTCCTGATTGGAAAAATTTCTTTTAAATACGTTGTTGGCGGAAGTGACGTTGTATGATCGAGTATTATGTAGAGCAGTGTATTAACAAGTTGAATGATATTGCCTTTTCTTTGTTTCAATAAAGATGAAAATTATGTACAATCGCGTTCTCTCACTGTACTTTCCTATGCGTCACGTTTACCATTTCTATACCCTTTTTCTAATAACTATATATACCTAAGGTGAATTAGTAAATGTTTAGTGGCTCAATTTCCTGTAACTGAATTTATGAACATTCACTTATTTAGATTTAGATGCAGTTTCCGGAAAGATTCACTGGATAAACCTATTTGTTACTTCATGAAAAAATAGTTTCAATAATTACACAATTTTCTGTCCTCCAATAAATATTTCACACCCTGATAAAGCTTTACAAGAAATAGACTGGTGAGAACTGCCATTAAATGACGTCATAGAAAATAGAACATTCGAGAAGCTATGGGAAGACGAAGATATGGAAATTATACTGGCCGATATTCGCGGGCGCAATTGGACATCTAAGAGGGGATAATTGGGACCAATGGGTCCCGATTATTATCCCACGGAAGGCAAGGCCGAAGCGGCCATAAAAATCATTCCAGGCTTGACGAGCTCGAAGACTGAATATATTCTGCGTAGCGAAATTATATAAATTTTCCGTCATGGAACATCTTGGGCGTTTGTTACATTATCGTGACGCTGAACTTTTTGTACAACTAGTCAGAAAAGGTATTCTGACTTTTCAACGACCGCTTTCTGTAAACGGGCAAAAAACGGACTATTAGTGAATTCAAATTTTTGAGTAAAAAAAGTAAGAAAAGTTTAACTTTGTTCAAAATGACAAATCGACTCGACTTTCAACTGGGGATGTTTCATAAAATTGTATTGAAATTCGAAAGATGCAAGAAGACGATTTCTCACAACCCATTAACAAGATGGTCGAACTGGGTTCAGGAAATCAAAGATACAGTATCTATGGAGCTAAAAAGCATCCAAAATGACCATTAAATTTAATTTACATTGAACAAACCTAGCGAGTTAACAGGCTAGTTTTAGAGAAATATCTCATGAATAAAAATGGTAACTAATACAAAGAAGAAAGCTCTTATTTGGTGACCAATTGAAAAAAAATATATTTGGCGTCTGTGAAAGGCATAAAAGTACGATTCCTTAGGAAGAGACAAATATTAGAGCATAAGTGGGCCCCTAAACATTTTTTTAAGGATTAACACCTTACCCATACAATAGGGAAAAATACTTGATAGACATAAGATGAAATTTTTTAACCTTGGCACCAGGAAAAATGTTTTTGAAAAAATGTATTGAACAAGGGATCATTTCGATGTAATGCGATCTCAAAACCAAGATTCCTTTTCGACTCAATCCAAACTATTTCGAGGTTAAAACCAAGATTCCAATCCGACTGAATCCAATCTAATCCAAGGTCAAAAGGACGATTTATATCCGACTGAATCAAATCTAATGTGAGTTCGAGACAACAATTTTTATCCGAATGAATCAGATCTAATTCGAGGTCGAAAGAAGAATTTCCATCCACGTGAAGCCGATCTAATCCAAAGTGGAAGCAATGATTCCTACCCGACTGAATCTGAGATCGAAATAAAGATTCCAATACGACTGAATGCGATATAATCCGAGGTCAAAATAAGGGTTCCCATCCGACTGTATCCGATCTAATCCGAGGTGGAAACAAGGATTCCTATCCGAATAAATCAAAGAGGTCTCAATTCAAATGAATCCGACCTAATCTCAAGACACCAGCAATTGTGGGAAATTTACGCCTTCAGAAGAGGAAATGGTGCCAATTTCGCCAATATGACCGTTTTCAACTTCGTCAATGTCACCGTTACCGACCTGCCATTGTCAGCGTTTCCAACTTGCCGATGTCACCGTTTCCAACTTGCCAATATCACCGTTTCCAGCTTACCAATGACACCGTTTCCAGCTAGACAAATGTCACCGTCTCCAGCATGGTGTTTGGTTTCGCAGAGTCGTCGAAGGGCACAGGCCATTCTCTGTCGTAGATTGAGCCCCGCCCGTGGTTCCGTGAGCAGCTTCAACCAGGGCGCTATGTCCTTCCAGAAGTCTTCTTCCGAGGTAAGGGGGCTTTCAGAAGAGGAAATTTTGCTAATTTCGCCGTGTTCAGCTTGGTTGCTAACGTTTCCAGCTTTGTCAATGTTACCTTTTCCAGCTTGGACAATGTCACCGTTTCCAGCAGGGTGTCCGCTTTCGCAGATTCGAAGAAAATCATGGGCCTTTTTTACGCCGTGGCTTGAGCCCCATCCGTGGTTCCGTGGAAGCTTGAAATAGGGCGCTAAGTCCCTCCAGATGTCTTCTTCCGAGGTAAGGGGCCATTGCGGAAGAACTCGATCAAGCACCGAAGTACCTGATCGTAGTGCGTTCGAGATGGAGTGTGAAGACTCCCAAGAAGTTTTTGGCGAATGTTGAGGAGGATGACAGCTGAGGATCATTACAAATTAACTTGGCCTAGACTTTTATCGAAGACCGAAGTACTTGATCTTAATGCGTTCAAAATAATTCAAGCGAATGATTTCTCTGAAGAGAACAGTTATTTTGTTGAGTCTACGTTCAAGACTCTTCTGTTCTGAAAAGGACTGAAGGAGCTATAATATAGGTTGCTCTGAAGTAGCCGATAAAGATGAGCAGGTAGTGGTAATGGAAAACGAGCCAAATCGAATAATGGTTCGTTTATTGAGCGACACATCCTTGGCAGTGAGAGGCGAGTGAAGCTGGCTAGCGGTCCAAAATGGTAGCTCAACGATGACGCTACTCGAGAAGTCGGAGAGCGAAGTTAGAACTGGTCTGTCCTTGCTGAGTGCCGGGTGGGGGCCGAGTAACTAGTGTGGCTGAGACGCGCATCTTCATGCATGAGGACCCGGGGCGCGGGCCACAACTCGTCCCGACGCCCTCACTCCGCGAAAATTTCATGAGTTTGCCCACTTCTTCGATTCGCACCAATGGCATCATTGCTTGTTTGTGCCGGCTGCCAGCTAGCCGCTCTATGCTTTCTCTCCGCGTTACGGAATTTTAAAATAGCTTCAAATCTAATATTTCATTGCTAATTTTAGAATAAAGCATTGAAATCATTTTTCTTCATTCCATATATCAGTATTGGCTAGTGGTTTTCATGAATTTATATTTTCGTACAAAATAAGATTGGAAATTTCAAAATTTACTAACAATATAATATAAAAAGTTTAATTCTAGTTAATTCATAAATTTACATTATTTGTCTTTCAAAAATGAAAATAAAATAAGACTGGATATTTCAACCTGTACTAACAATATAATATAAAAGTTCAATTCTGGTTAATTCAAACATTTACATTATTTGTCTTTAAAAATAAAATAAGACTGGAAATCTCAACCTGTGCTAACAATATAATATGGAAGTTCAATTCTAGTTAATTCAAACATTTGCATTATTTGTGTTTAAAAATAAAATAAGACTGGAAATTTCAACCTGTACAGTGTGCAAATGGATAATAATTAACAGCAAAGAGAAAAATCAAAACTTAGATCATTTATACAGACATCTGTATATGTAAAATGCATCCACATATAAATATCTATATCATAACTATGATCGTACTTGATTTATTTGATTAAAGAAGTAAAAAGGAACATTTCAAGGAGAGCCACTGTAGAGGCTGATGCTCTGACGGGACGCCTAACCCATGGAAAAGCTGCACGCGCGTGTCGCGTCGCTTGTCACGCACACTGAACGTGAGTCATGGGTCTACCGGTGTAGCCAGTCATGTTGACCGCCCGTGATCCCGGCCACCCGGCGCACAGTCGGAGGAGAATGGGTTGTCGCGTTCAAAAATCCGTCTACAACGCATTTCGCAACCAAATAAGGCAAACCAAAGTGCAAAATACTCGGAAAGGGAAACTTGAGCGGATCACTGCCACAAAGTCGCAAAATTGCTCTTCTAACCTGCAAATTTTTCACAAAAATTTCGAAAAAATTCTCCATCAAAACTTGTTGTACAACAAAGTCAATAACTGAAAAATCGATCCATTCAATCATCAGTTATGTACCTGAATAGTCTGAATCATGGAGTACTTCTAACTTATATTCCCATAGTTCTATTAACATAACTTCGGTATATAAATTCAGGTACATAATTGATGATTAAATGGATCGATTTTTCAGTTATTGTTGTACAACAAGTTTTGATGGAGAATTTTTTCAAAATTTTTGTGTAAAATTTGGAGGTTAGAACATTAATTTTGCAACTTTTTGGCAGTGATGCGCTAAAGTAGAACCCGTTCTGAATATTCTGCACTTTGATTTGTCTGATTTGGTTGCGAAATGCGTTGTAGACGGATTTTTGAATGCGACAACCCATTCTCCTCCCACTGTGCGGCGCCGTTAAACGTCGAGACCACGAAACAAGCTAGGACACTCGAATTTAGTGAGCCAATGCTTGAATGAAAATTCCCAGCAGTGGCTCTCAAAACTCAAAAATTCATAAATCTTCCTTTTTACATTTTTAAGGATGTATATAAAAAATTATTCAATTTTCAAGGTTTGCATTGGAAGACTATCCAGTTGTCAACGGCAATAAATGACAGCGTTGATTTATTTTTCGGAACTTCTGATAATTTTTTACACGTTTCCTTATATAAAAGAGTTAATTTCAATAATTCAAGTGTATGTAACTAAATTCTATTCAGTAAGACATGGCTGAATTTTTTTTCACAAATTTCGTAACATGCAAGGTGTGGTAGTGAAGAGATCCAAACCATTTTGTTACAACTTGCAGGGATCACAGCACAAAGAGCTCAGAAAAGGGGAAATAGGGTAATTTTTTAACAAAAAAGAAAAAAAAATAGGGGAAAGATTAGGCATTTATTTTTATGTGTAGAAAAAGAAAACATATTTTTATAAGAAATTATATAGTTTTTAAATAATCTTTAATGATTTTGACCGCTGAAGAATTTATTTTTACATTCTCATCATAATGGGAAGGTATTGGTTTTATGTAAAAGATGACTTTCGCAGATTCATGTCGACGTTTGGAGGCCCCTAAGTCAGAAAAAATAATGTTTACGTCGGTGTATGTCTGTGCGTCGTTGTTGTTGTCGTAGTCTTCGTCGTCGTATACTGAATAACTTTTGAAAGACTAAAAAATTGAATTTTCTTGAAAAATCGAAAATTCGATTGCAGAAAAGATTATAAAAAATAAAAAATTCCATTTGGCCTAAAACTTACAAATTTTGAGCGAAAAAGACAGATGCTGCAACATTTGTCCAAATTATAAACTCATTTATTAATATACAATATAGTAGTACGTACAACAAAAGTATTGTTTCTGGTATATTTTCAACTGAATGTTAAATCAAAATACTTTGTTTTAGGAAACGTTCGAAATATAATATTATTCCCAATGTGTAATTTTGTGAAAAAATACACAGCCCATATCTTTAGAATACTTAAGAGTGATATACTCAAATAGAAGTCAGTGCATGTTGAATACGACTTAAAATTAAAGAACATTATTTTAAATAACTAAAAACTAATTCAGGTATCAAGGAGCACTTAACATAAATTTTGAATGAGAAGATGTACAATTGCACATTGATAAATTAAGAGGCATGTAGATTGTAGAAGGCCCAGCCTACGAATACAAAATCTTGAAAGATAAAAACTAAAACCATTCATTCTCGTAGGTTCTTTAATTGCTCATCAATAGAGGCAATTTGTTTACCCGTTTCTTCTTCGGTCGCTTTCCTTTTGCACTTTTCCAAAGCATCCTTCCATTTTCCATGGGCATTTCTCATTGAATGAATTAAGTCCTTAGAGATAGTCAAGGATTCAAGACCTCCTGATTTCATTACGGCATCGTGTATGATTCGATATCACCAAAGCTTTTCTTCCTTAAGATTCTCCACAAACATTTCACCGTTCACAGAAAATCCTCTTTTTCAAGGCAGCATTTCCATAAGATGGTGTGAAGAATAGCTCTAGTATTTTCCTAAGGTTTCCCGTTTCTATTTCTGGTCGCCTTGAAATGGTTTCCATCCAAAAGTCGTCTAATCTGGCATCCTTCCAAGAAAACAGTTTCATTTGCTCGATTACGTAGGGATCTACCAACAACGTTTTTTATTTCCGATCTGCATTCTGAAGAACACTAGCAGAAAGAAGATTCTCCTTTAAGAGAATATCTAAGGCTATGCGCAACTGATTTTCTGCTGATTTTACAGAGAAAGATATTCTTGCTGGATTTAGAAAAGTCAGAGCTTCTGTCAAGGGATACCTCAAAGAAGATTTTTCTAGTAACTTTGACACAAGATACTGAAGGCAGTTCCTGCACTCTTGCTTGAATTGAAGTGTTTCTTTAAGGCTCGCACCTTTACATTTTCCCAAGGCGTCACGAGTGACATAATCAAGATCAAGATCTTTTGCGTACATCAGATTAACATATAATTTGTTCGACTTTTTCATTACATCAATGCGATGCAACGGCGTTTTTGCCATTATGTCTTCGTTGATAGAACGTGTCATCCAATTATTTACTAAGAGCGTCAGACTATCGTATAAAAATGGGGCTACTGGAGCATCCGACTGATATTCAGTTAAAAATGGTTCTGAGTCCTCAGCCAATGATTGAAAAAAGTCAAGTTTCGCTGGCAAAAGTTTATCTTTTAGCGCTTCAGCAATGATGTTAAAGCTGTTGCATGTCGGTGCTTTATTCATGGCTTGAACGTGTTCCACTTATTTTTTCAAATTTGGTAGAACTTTTTGCATTCTTTGTGAAACTTTTGAGTTGTCAATCCAACGCACCTGGCAAAACTCCAGTGAAAATTCCTCGGATCCCGTAATATCAGTAAAATCCCCACGACGTGCTGGTGTTTCTTTAAATAAGTTGTAACCTGCTCTTAAAAATTGAACTGCACCCCAAATTAGCTTTTGTAATGCCTGTCTAGAAAAATCCATGAACCACGTAAAGACCACACGAGCCTAATTTCAGCAGTTGGGGTTAATCAAGATTGGGTCGTAGCTCCGAGTTGAACAGACGTATAAGCTTCAAATTGACGCTAGGACCCTCCATCGACTCCTGCAAGATTCTCTGGGTATCGATTTCATTTATTGCTGTTTTATGTCCGTCGAGGAGATCAGTCGCTGTCGTATGGTGAAGGAAAACAGATGGCAAGTACCGAGCAAAGACTTGATTTTTCTTATTATCCCAGAAACAAACATTCACATCCATTTGACTTTTCTGTGCTATTTTATTCAAAGCCTCGTCGAAGCCAATAACAATATGTTCGAGACTCTTAACTTGGTTCACGAGATTTGAAAAAAAAAATTGGGCAATACCATAAACGGCGCCGTACGTAATCTTGTCCTTATGTATTCTCATATTTTTTGCAACTTGACTGTCCGGGAACATTCTCGGAAAAAGAGAAACATTGCTTTCAGCCGTACGCAAAGAATTGTGACTCATTAATGTTTCTATACACCATAAGATTTTGGCTTCGGTCACGGTATCCTAAGTTGCGTATGAGTTAAGAAAATATTGTTACAAACGAGTATTAGGCAATACATCTCGTGAAAAATTTTCCGCTGATGGAGAGGACACAGAAGACGGTTGTGCTGGAATTACTGATTCAGCAGTAGATGCAGAGGGAAGCTCTTTGAACGATGTAGAACTATGTTATGAATTCATTGAAAATAAGCCTGGAATAGACACTAACTTCTCAACAAAATCCATTTATACCGTATGTCTTTTACTTTTAGCATGACTTGTAAGCGCAGTACGGCCCATAGATTCAAAAGAAAATGCCCTATTACATATCGTACATCGAGCATAAAAGGTTTGCTTTTTCTGTTCCACCCATGGAAATTCAGTTTTCTAAGCCACTCGGAAGGCTGTCTGGCTCTTCATTGTAGGGAACTAGTGAATTAATCTGAAAATTAACATGAAAGGATAATTTATACACGACGCACATAAAGAATATTAAGCATTATCAATAAAATAATTTAAGTGTTGGTCCTCAAGAATAAAATCGGCCACCAATCGTCTTTCGGAACGTTTGAAGCCATTATAATCTTATTGTAATTATTTTCACTGGACCATAAAGTAAAATTTTCACCAATAATCTTAAGAGATTAACACAATAAAGTAGTTCAGCAAAAATAAAAAAAATTCGAGAATTATGAAAGGGTTCAAATTGAAAAGGTCTTGCTCAACAAAGTAGAATTTCATAATAATTAAAAATTATTATATCTCTTAGATAATGCAATTTGTTTAGAGCTTAAACATTGATTTCAATTGTTATAAAATTTAAGAAAATTTAGATGAAATTTCTAAATACTTTTTTTTATCATATTTATTACAATTCCTATATTGATGCGAAGATATACATGACAGTTATGACAGACCATCACCGAGAATCGACACTCATAACCTCAAAACATTAAGTTTGTTTTCATACACGGAAAAGTTGTGAAAATCTCAATTCCAACCGTACAAATTTTGATTTATAATAATTGATCCGAGGACTGTATTTTGTTCATACCAGCATATTATAAAATAACGCAAAGTGGTGTAAATTTTTATTAAATGAATGATTTAAAGTTCAACTTCCTGTGATATTAACTATTCGCTTCAAAGGAAGTATAAATTGCAGAATTTTTTCAGAGATTTCCACTTTTATTGTAGGAGAGGAATCACACAACAGTAAGGTAAAATGAGAGCGCTAGAGACTTCAACATTCTCAGGGCTGAAGTTTAAAGCCAAGTCCTCCATAGAAACTTTAAATTTGAATTTGAACAATATTGTATGATTTTAGAAAAATATGACTTAAATATCACATAAATAAATATTACTTATTAGGTTACTTAATAAAAGTGGAATATATATTCAAACTTGAGGTGTAAAGAAACGGGTGATGAAAAAACATCGCAACGGCGCTGGACAACTAACTCCGAGGCCAGTTTTATGTATTATATTATATTAAATTAATGCTGTGAAAGCTTATTGGTTTCTACTTTTGATACAATTTCTTGAAATTTATATTAATTTAATTTTTTAATTTTTAATGTTCAATTTTAATGGCAACATTTCAGAATAAAAGATTTTTAAATAGTAAAATTCGACTGTTCTAAGTTGAATAACAGGGTGGCCGTTTTAATCGAGGAAAAAATTTTTTGGCCATTTTCCGATTCGCAAAAATTTTGTACGGTCATTGAAATTAAAAAATTGGAACTCTGAAAAGTAATTTTTTTTTAATTTAAAATCAAAGCTTAAAAAAATTTCAATTCCGAAATTTTACATTCAAACGCATAATAATTTACTCTTAAAAAGTGGAGCTTTTACCACTTTCCAATTGGACAATTTAACATTTAATTCCATCAAGTAATTTCCAAAGTTGAAATTTTAGCGATTCGAGGCTTTCTCTTTTTCAAAAATTCAGTTTCAAATTGTTTATTTTTCAATATATGATTTATAATTGCTAATTTTCAATTTACAGACAGAGATTGCTAATAATTAAAAAATTGTTCTTTTTTCAATTAAACGAATTGAATGGGTTAAAAATGGAATATTTTTGACTAAGAAAAAGTTGATTAGGATTTGAAATTGAAGAAAACGCATTTAACTATGGATATATAAATTAGAAATTATTTAAAAATTGGAAATACATTCTAAAGTTTTAATTTGACGTCTTCATTTATTCAACTACTGGGGCTGTTGAATCGAAAAATTTTAATTTTCAACATTAAAATCTGTAACTTGTTTAGTTTTGAACAGATGTAGAATTGTCTTATAAAATCAGTTATGGTTTAATTTTTAATTTTCGAACTACAGTAGAGGTTGAGACGGTTCAAACCGTCGCCGCGCCAGCTAAAATAAGCAAATAATTAAAAACTAGATATATGTCAGCTGACTAGCTGAAAATCGATAAATTCGCGTCATCAGCTGTGTACGATAAGGAGAAAAGTGACAGCGATAAGAAATAGAGAGCTAAGAATACTAAACCCAAGTTCAAGAATAGGGAGACTAGCGGGACCAAACATACATGGGACCACTCGATCGATACGGCGCTGGAGAACGGAGTTCTTCAAAATCCGGCCAGATTAGCTGGAAACTGAACGAGCCCGACGCTTGCGCGGATTCTCGCCTCGACGCACACTGATTCAACAACCATATCCAGGAGATCGAATCAAGGTTTTTATTTAAAAATACCACGCTGAAAAAACCAGTTCTCGTTAGATCAGTGAAGTTAAGCAGCGTTGGGCGCGGTGAGTACTTGGATGGGTGACCATTCGAGAATACTGCGTGCTGTTGGCACATCGTGGGTGTGGTGAGCCCAACTTGTAGTTATTTACTACAAGAAACTATCCACCTAGAAACACTACCCAAATCGGGTAGTGTCACGCCTACCCTGAAAGGGAAATGGCTTAATGGTATACTACTACTACTACTTATCGTTCATTATTAGTTCTCCTCACTATTTTTAAATTCTGGCTCACCCAGTCTCACGATGTGGGGGGTTTTCTTATAACCTGCCGGAGCAAAAGTTTACTATTAACCAGGATCAGACCCGAAAATTGAAAACCGATGCTCCCAAAGGCGGGAAATAAGTCAGCCGTCCTCCCGTTGTGGAATTGAGTACTCTCTCAAATTTCCAATTTTATCAATCAAATCTATCGCTTACAAGACATGGCGGACTTCTTAACCAGGCTAAGACCTGGAAACTAGGCCGCCTGATATCCAAGTGTTAAATTTTGACCAGACAAAAATGGAATAATCAGACCAAAAAGTCAAAATTTATCAAAAATTTTTTTGAAAGTCTCAAGTAGCATTTTTGTGAGTCATGAACTCACGTTCAATCTAGAACAAAGTAATAAACTAGGAGAATTAAGCTAAGTTTTATTTCCATATTGCACCTGGATGGGTTAAAATGAGGCTTGATTCATAACAGTGACCGAGAACAGAACGATTTTGAAAATAAAATTAAAGCTCCTGGATATGTTTAGGAAAATAAACATTTATTCAATTGAATTCCACAAGTTACATTAAGGACAAATTAGGATCATAAAACCACTATCTAAGAAAATCTGGCGAAAACGTGCGTAATTTCTGTCCGCGCTTAAGTGAATCCACCTCTCCGACAAATCTTATAATTATTGGTTAATTGATGGGTTGAAAAGATGAATATTAACGGAGTTGCATTAAATTATATCGAATCTTCGGCGTTTGTAGAAATCAGGTCTCACGAAAATTTTATTTCTCAAGAATTTTTAGCTGAAAATTAGTTCCGGTTTCAAAGCTTGCGCATCCTAAAAAGTATCGTTACCTAAACAGATGGGAATAACAACCTTATCCTACTTCCCAGGGTTTCGTTAATAGTAATCTTCCAAAACAGGGTGGTAATGTCCTCCCAACGCTCAATCCAGTTTGTGTTATTGAACTTGAGTTGTTGAATAGGCTCAATTAAAAGCAATTTAGCAACCCCTTTCGTGAATCTACATATTTGCATGAAAGACGTTTCATTTGCGACAGACATAATAAGGATAAAATCAAATTATACTTTTCTTGGTATAATTTAACTTTCAGGATGCCCAAGTAGAAATTTATATCAGAGAATATGCAGTCTAAGAATTAATCACTCGAGTCAAATTGAATTAAATACATTTTTCCGTGCGATCTCAACTAACCTTACACTTTTTTTATCAAAAATTTTCAAATTCAAATGCTTTTAAGATTTAATTGTTTAAATTTTCAAAACTGTATAAATTTTGTTTCTAGAAATTAGTAAAATTTCTAGAAAAAAATAAATTCACTGTCATTTCTTGGTTTTCCCATTCACAAAAAATTCCCGTTTAAATTCCCGGTTACTTAAAAGTAACACCTACATTATTAGATAATCTTAAGGATAAAATTGTTTCCAAAACGTATAACTCTTATCAGTTTTAAATACAAATTCTTCAAACGTGCATAGGTTTGAATAAAAGATATTGAAAATTTCAGCACTTTAAATCGAAAAGCTTCATATTTTAGTTAAACAGTTATAAGTTTGTCATTGAAACATGCAAAATTAAATAACGTCTGATCAAAGATCCGTGAATTAATACTTTTCAAGAATTTTACATGAATTCAAAATCGCAGCATGCATAAGTGTGTAGACCATGCGAAATTTAAAAGATTAAAAATTAAACAATTTAAGGTTTTAGGTTTACAAATTTTTTTTAACTACTGCTACCACCACCCGATAGCCCGGAGTAGGAACAGGAGCATATAAGGCCGTGCAGGGCCCAAAAACGACAATTCGATCCGCCAGCCCGACTGGCGCAGCATCCTCCAATCACTTGGAGTGGAAAAAATCTACCAGCTTTGCCTGGTAAGTCACAACATTGGTGTGAAGCAAAATATCCGCCAGCTACGTCTGCAGTGTATTGCCGAGCACCAATTCCAAAGACTATCTCGATTTATTCCAGTCATTTCATGCAATAAATCGAGCGGAATTAACCTTTGTTTATTTTACTTGCCCACTATTTTTAGTGATACATTTTACTTTCAAACGAGTGAGTATCTCTTCTATTCAGTCCCACCGCGAGAGCACAGGGACCCAACTTCACCGCCTGGAAACTTTTGTTTCATCTCGGACACGAGGAAAGTCTTTTATTCAATTTTTTTTGTCATTTTTGTTTTCTAGTGGGGGCGAGGAGTGAGCCCGCGCGGCGGTTACGAGGGCGGATGCGTAAAATAAATCGCTTACGGTCGACGGGGAAAATAACGGCAGAGTTCGCGGATCAGTTAACTCGCGAGGCCCGTGTCGTGGCCCAGCAATGGGCGAGTCTCGATAAAGGTGTTCGCACAAGAAAATCCGTTGCAGTGGGCTGGTACAGTCTCACGAACGTGCCGTCCGCGCACGAACACATAACGCCAACCAATCACATGCAAGCTGCCATGCTGCTACGGTCCGTGGCAGCACTTACTGAAGTGCGTTGCGAACTAGTTTAAGTAGCGAGGTACTTGCGTGCGTCACCGCTCGGAAGGCAGCAGCATGACAGGTTGCACGCGATTGGTTGGCGTTATGAGTTTGTGCGCGGACGGCACGTCCGTGACACGTCTCCAGCGCACTGCAAACGATTTTCTTGTGCGAACACCTTAACCGATGGAGTCTATCAGCAGACCCGAACACTCGAACGGATAGGAGCCACGCGGAGTACGCCCACCCGCGGGAACAACAACGGAGGGAGCGCGCGTCGCGATCACTCAACTTTATTCCATTTGATTGTTTCAACTCACCGGCATTTACTTTCTTGTCCGAGGCCGAGCGCGTAGATCTCTCCCGGCATTTCCAAGAGCTCGCGATCCGCGAAAATCACCGTCACATGAACGAGAACAATAACAATGTATGGGGATCCCCCGATGGTTCCCCCGTAAGCACTAGCCGAACTCCGACGGAACATCAAAGTTCCGATAACGAAACTATCGCGGCCATAGACGCGTTATTACATGAGTATTCATAAAAGAGTAATTGTGATCAACAATAAAATATTGTAATTTAGTTGATAAGGGAACATATCATATCGACAGAAGTACGAGGATATTGTAAACATATAATGAATTGTATTGCTGCATAACGGCCTATTACTTAATCTGTTATTAATAAAGTAATTTTATGATAAACTATGCCTCCTCAATGTGAAGTCTGACCTCCTCTCGGGTTACACATAAAGAATAAAGATAAGAAAAAAAAAGAGAAACAAAACATTAAAAGAAAATGCCTCTTCGCCGTACGCCAATACGAAGACGATCGGCGGGCGATCATCGAGACTTATCCTCCAGCCGAAGACTGGAGAGTAGCTCGAGGATCACAGTCAAACCTGTCCATGCAAAAACCTCCCAGCCGTGAGTCCTAATCATGTGACTGGGGGCGAAGTCTCTTACACAGAATTAAAGAAATTATAAAACATTTATGAATTCATTAATTTTTTATTTCGAATGGAGGTATCAGTTTATGTGTTTATGTAGAGATTTAGATACAAATTTTTATGTCATATTTTCACAAGGCTATTTGTCTATTTGGCCTAACTGATAACGCAATATCATCATCTCTATAATCACTGTACACATTTTTCCACTGCGTATAATAAAAGTCAGTTTAGACGCTCGACAAGGGTAAAAAATGTGCTTGAGGAATTGAAGAATTACTTAAGATGTGGCGGATATGAGAATAGTTCAGTCAATAAAGAATACATTTTCGGTAAAACAACTCGAACTGTTCCAAAATAGTTACCGAACTGATATGAGAAATATAAAAAGTCGGTGTAATAAAAGTTGAAAATGATACTTGTGTAGAAAAATTTATTGGCAGTCTGGTGTCAAGTCTGTCCCAGGTCTGGCTTCATCTAGTGTTGCCAGATTGGCCGAACATCGTTTCCGTACGAGGCTCTGTAAATTAACCGTACAATCACCGTACGTGCATAAAGCAATTTACCGTACTCATTATCGTACTTAATCAACGAATATTGCACAGAATAGTCGTACCCACTGATATATAGTCGACGAAATGCGCGCGTTTCTCAAATCAAATTTTTATTTTAATTATTTGCGTATTCGTGCTTGCGAATTGTGCGATGTATTGTACAAGCCCCACCACTAAATTTATCATAAAAAATAAGATCGTACTCGATCGAAATTTCCGTACAATTATCGTACTTTGTTGTACGGTAATCGTAAGTCGTACATTACTCAAATTTACCGTACATGTACGATAATTACCGTACATCTGGCAACACTGAAGTAGACTGTTTAGTCTGGAAGATATGGTCCATCCTAGGACTGGCGCTGATCCGCTATACCAGAACAAAAAAAGTTCTGAGTCCGATCAGTACATTTTTTTTGACGTATTTGGAAAAAGTTAAAGGGTCTCTAAAATCATATAAAATAAGAAATGCACACAACCAAAACAAACAAAAACAAACTCTTGTCACCATGACAGTCTAGTCTGGTCTAGTATTCGCGCTAATCGGCTAAATACACTTACACTGAAATAATTTTTTTCCAATTCATTAAAAAAAGGGAGTCCAGCCAACGTCCGACCGGCCTCCACCCAGTGGCTAATCAGTCATTAACTAGTGGCTGGCCAGATAATAACAAGTGGCTCTCTATACGCCAAAAAAAACGTTACATCTTTGGTCAGGCCCTGACCAGACCATCTGGTCAGCGTCATGACTCGACACCAGAAGGGCCTGGTCTGGGCCAGGCCATCACCAGAAGATTTCGCCACACGGCCTCAAAGCAATAGGATAGGTCGCAACATCCCATTCGATCCCAATTTGCAAACAGGTTGTCCCAAACATATCACAGGGATAACCCGTAAAATATCCTGCAAAGCGGGAATCGGTATATCACAGGCATATACCCAGGATATCGAGGTTTGACATTTGTTGAAATTTTTATATTTTTCTACTCATGACATTTAAATATCCCAGAAATGTCCCAAAGACATCCCAGATATTCTAGCGATATTCGAATTTCCGAATCGCAAAATATCCGATGGGTTATCCCTAGTATATCTCTGGGACAACCTATGAGATAAATGGGATCGAATTATGGGATAAAATGAAAATGGGATATCCTGGTATATCCTATTTCTGTGAGGGCAAATGATTACGAATAAGTTAAAGAGAAAGTGTGAAGTAGTGAAATACTTTCTTTTAAAAAATTCAAAACAATTCGCATTTCCTCTGAATGAATTTTCATTATTCTTTAACGGTGAGAATTATGGTTGTTGGTTGCTCAGAGTATCTAAATCCTGAAATGTTGTAAAATACAGAGTCGTGGAAGCACGCGACACAATTGCGAAACAACAGAGTGTGTCAATGTTTGACGTCCTCACATCGGCAAGAAACTTTTTGGTAATTATTGTATGTTCATCCGTTATTGTGTGCTCACAGCGCCTCTCCCTTGGCCCCTTGGACCCCGTGATCATAAAATGCTGCCAGTAAAAATTCTATGAAGAGCGATATATTAAGATTCATATCATGGTTCCAGTGTATACATTTCTTTCGTGTGATTTAAGCATATAACGTAAAGCTTGTCGGATTTTAGTTTCTCCTCGCCAATCCACTTCTTAAATATCGGCAATAATTTATAGAAGCAAATGAGATAGCGAACAGTATATATATTTAAAACATCTCGTAGAATATACTTGTAGTTACGCTTAGAGAAAATGAAGAGCCTTATTCTTACTCTGATCCTCGTTACGGCGGTCTTCGTTAATTCTATGGGTAAATATAATGTATAATAATATGATATCCTATACTGTAACCTCAATCACACTTTTAATCACACCCGTGTGGAAATACGTCGTGGCAGTCTAGATACAGGTCTGGCCCAGGTCTGGATTTATCTAGACCGTCTATTTTGAAAGGTCTGGTCTGTCCCAAGACTGGCGCTGACCAGCAAGCCAAGAACAAAAAAGGTTCTAAGTTCGATCAGCGAATTTTATTGACATATTTCAAAAAAGTTACAGGGTGTTCAAAATGATAGGAAATACAAAATTCAAACTATCAAAGAAGACTTTTTTTACTTGTCCCATAACTAGCGGCTGACCAGACGGTCTGACCTGGGGCTAGCCAGAAAAAATGTTACACTTTTGGCCAGGCCCAGACAAGACCGTCTGGCCAGCATCACGACTGGAAACTAGACGGTCTGCTATGGGCCAGACCAGCGCTAGATCATTTTTCCACACGGGCATTTCGATTGCAGTATGTACATACAGCGTAGGGTCGAATTCATAGAATTCGTAAGGAAGCGTCAAGATGAGTGAAAATGTATGATATTATTTAGGGCTGTATGTAGTAATTAGCAAAAAATTTAGCATAAATGGGAAACGTGAGAAATAGAAAAATTAATTGAAACAAAGCGATTGTGTTATATTTTTAACTTTATTAAACCAATAAGAGGCTATAAGAAGAGAATATTGTGAAACTTGTAAATAGAATACGTCACCTCTGGCAACACAGTGTATTTAAAATTAATTGCTTCGCAATGAAAAAGTATGAACTATTAACACACTCAGTCTATTTACTTTACCTTCGGGGCCGTCCATGAACTAACCCCCCCCCCCCTTCCCCTGAAAAATAATGTGGCCCAACATTCTAAAAAAAGGGAACTTGGGCGATTTTTCACGATAACCGGGGAATAAATTCATTTAAATACAAGTAATGTAATCTTAAAGTCAATATGAAACGCTCTAAATTCCTGAGTGATTTCAGCTTCAAATAAATTGCATTCGCACCAAAATAGTTGAATGTTCAACCAAAAAAGATCTTCTATCAAAAAAGATTAATTTTCGACCCAACATTGCGAATTTTCAGAAACAAAAAAGTTTACTTTAAACCAAGAAAGATGACTTTGATACCATTTAATATGAATTTTTAAACTAGCAGGACGAGTTTTGAAGAAAACAGTTTGATTATTGCCCCAAAAAGATGACTTTATCAAAATTGTTGAATTTTCAACCTACAAAGTAGCATGTTTAACCAAATGGTCGAATTTTCATGCTTCCGGTACGAGCTCTCTCGCGTTTCTGAATGCCCCTTCCTCTCTTTATATTAAGGGAGAGGTGATAAGAGCGTACTCATTTGATTTTAGGCGCTTAACTCTATGCGTCAACAGAACTAAAAAGATTAAAGTTCAACAAAAAATGTTGAATTTTTGATAAATAGTTAGACTTTAAGTTTGAATAATAATAATAACAAAAAAAATTAATATTAAAAATTAAAAATAATTTGGCAACAATTCTTTATCTATTGCCAGATTAGTACACATATTTCAGAGATGTCGATGTGTCATTTTGATGACAGTTCGAAATTACATTCGTAATTCAATTATTTTACTAGTGAAGTTATTCGACAATTTTTGACTTGATTTTTATTAAAGAACAGTTGTCTATACGTATGTTTTCATAACTTGTAGTTTAATTTGTTTCGACATAGCCAATGTTGTTAATATTTGATTTAGAATATCATAAAATTTAAATATTTTTTGGAAATTGAGATTCGCCGTAGCGAGGATTGCTTGATTCAAAGAAAATATCTTCAAATTGGAGAAAAATATTAATTCTTTCACGTACAAAATGACTGAAAGAGAATAAGCAGAGTTGGTGGAATTAAAAATAATTTTGCTAATCAGTGTTGAAAAGTAGATTTATACAGACAATTCCATGCCAAATCATCTGAAGAATTTCAGCTATTGTTAGTTATTTTGATGAAAATTCTGGTAGCCATTCTCTTAGGTGTTTAAAGACAAATCCTAAAATAATTTTTTAAAAAGTCAAAGAACTCAGGAAATATTTAAAATTGAAAAAGTTGGTCCCATCTTCTTAAACTTTCATAACTTTTGTGATTTTAATGATATTAAGGTTTTTGCGTTTTTTTCGTGCATACAATTATAATATTATTCCTAAATTGTTTACATGGTTTTTCACTTCGTGTGCATCATTTCGGTGTACGTTTTTAATTATTTCTCAAAAACTAAGGCAGGTCCCATTTTGATATTTACGGGGCTTGTAGAGGACATGGTGAGCTATCTATATATAGAAATGAAGAAAATAAGAAGTGGGGTTTTTCAGAAATTCAGTTCAAATAATAGTTTTTGAAAGATCCAAGAAGTTTTTGAAATTTTGTTGTTCAAAATTTTTTTTCAAAACTGCGCCCTATTACGGATAACTATGAAAATAGACCTTGATATCATTAAAATCACCAAAGTTACGAAAGTTAAAAAAAAAGGACCAACATTTTCAATTTTTAATATCGCCTAAGCTTTATGATTTTTTCAAAAATTATTTAAGGGTTTTCCTTTCAACACCTGAGAGAACAGATACTAGCATTTTTATCTAAATCACTAACAATAGCTGAAATTCTTGAGATTATTTGACATGGAATTGCTCACAAGCAATATAATTCTATTTTAGGTTGCAATAACACTTTTCAATGTGTTGCTATTAGATATAATTTTCGAGGAGTAAAGTTTAATTTACTTATCTCCAGATATATTCTCACAAACTATGACTAATAGGTCAATCATTTAATAAAGAAATGAAATATAGAAATCGATTCATAAAATTTGGTTACAAAAAAACTATGAAATTAATATCAAGTCATGTGAAATAATGTAAAACTCGTGTAGATATATATTAAAAAAAGGTAGATTGAACAAAAAGTACTAAACTTGTATTAAAAGAAAGACGTAGAACTTTGTTTTGTAGAAACGTGTGCCATTCCTTAATATTATTTTACCTTCAGAAATTCAAATCATTTTATGAGATAAGCAGTACATAAATTCAAACATTGCAGAACTTTTCGTCAGCACGTTCTTGTTGTATTATGTTATCTGGATGATTTACGTTTAAAATTTCTTCAATTTGGAAAATTTTAGATTAAAAACTTGACTTTTATCATCAAAAATGCAGAACTTTGAATTTCAAATTATCATTATTATTTTATCATTGCAAATGGGCAGTGGCATCCAAGTCCCAGAGCAATAAGTTGTTATCTAAATGTAACCTATTGCACCTTGAATCTGGTCTTCTCTCATGAGGCTGGTTTCCGCCTGATAGGCTTTTATTTTCGCATAGGGAATGTCAACAAAATTATCTGGTTCACAGAAATGATTTCGTAAATGCTTCACTCTGATCTTTACAAGCCCATCACAGTTGCAGAAGATTTGATGTGCTGTATCCTCACGAAAGCCGCATTTTCGACATCGAGAGTCGCAGACCATCTTCATGTTAGTAAGCTGCTTCCTTAAGCCGGCAGTGGGCCGTGAGCATTTCCACCACTATTTACACATGCTCTCTTTCCAAGTTCAGAAGTTTTTTAGACCGTTCTAAACATGGTTCTTTCATTAACCTTTTAGAGTGTACCATTCCTTTAGCCAGTATGGTTGAGGTTCGGTAAGGGCTTTTATAGTCCCTCTCTTTGCTGGTACGTTTGCTTACTCGTTGCCTAAAATGTTCTTATGTTCAGAAACCTAGATCAGGTTAACCCAGTTTTTACCGTGTACTTTGAAAAATTCTTATAGGTAACTCCAGACAAGTCTGAATCTAAACTCTTCCGAATAGAGAGCTTTCAGAGCAGCTTGTTTGTCGGCGCATATGCAAGCGTGGTAATTAGGAAACCTACGTTTGCGATTCTCCTCTAGGCAGGCCTTGACAGCCACGATTTTAGCATGAAATACGGTAGGGAATTTGCCCAATGCGATTTTTATTGTAGCACTATGTTGCATTTCAAATAATCCAGCTCCAGAGTCGAGGGAGTCATTGGAGCCATCTGTACACCAGACGAGTCCTCCCGTTGTAAATAAATTGCTTTTCCCGTTTCAGCGTGCGAATCTTGCCTTCTTGGTGAGATCACCTCAAAGGGCTTCATGAACGAGGATTCCCTCAGCATGTTATCAGAGTACATGCAGAGGATTTAATCCCCCGACAATACGCTCTTTACTGTTTTATGCAGTTCAAGGAAGGCGGTATCTCTATGGCTCTCCCTCAGGGAAAGTCTGTACGCCTCTGCCGCAGTCCTCGGTCCAATTAGAAGGTACGGCAGTGGTATACGTAAGATGAATACCAATGCCGCTTTTGAGGTTCTTGTCATTGCTCCAATAATTTCCAGACAAAAGACCCTTTGTAGGCTCTCCAACTGACTCTTGGAACTAATGAAACTGGTTCTTAGCACCCAGGTCAATGAGGCATACATTATAAATTGGTCTAATGAGTACCAGTGAACTACTTTGAGTTTGAGATCCAGCGCGCTCAGAAAGTTCTCCAACAGTTCCAACAATGAGTGTTGGAGAACTCTCTAAGGGCGTTGGTCCACCATCTTGCGCTCTCAGATACAAAAATGCTTTAGTGCAACCTTTTACTGGTGGAATCCAACATCTCTCCACAATTTACGATTTTTTAGCAGTTCTAGTAGACCTTTAGACTACAATTTTTAACTGGTTCATCTCAAAATTTCAGGATAAATAGACCAGATCAAGCTCCAATGCCACTTTGCAGAAAAATTTGATTCATAAATCATTTCTAGGGATACTTCACTTTCAACGCGAAAAAAAAAATCGGCGTTTTAATGATTTAATAACAACTGTGTTAATAATTTATTTGATGTTGTTATTCTTGTTTCGAGTGACCTTCAGATTTCATTGGTAATCAAATGGTTTCCGCCCAATGCCCATTCGTTTTGAAGGTTTCTCTCTGTTCTTGAGTTTCGGGCGCTTTCCTTTTCGTTGGAGTGAGGACTCAGGTTGTAGCGTGAAGCTTCTTTGTTAGTCAGGCTCGGGCCTTTTTCCTGGGAGTTCAGTATCCGCCAAGGTGCAGGCAGGTGTAGTCATTCAGACTGTTCAAACAGTTTAAAATCAAGTGTGCTTTTTCTAGTCAATTCAAGTATTTGAGTCCTTCAATGTAAAATCAGTGTTTCTTTCGCTTTCGGTTCTTTGTTCAGCGATTTCCCGGCTCGATCATCTTCTGGTGTTGTGGGAAGTGACGTGTCGGATGACATATTACTTCGGGTCGCATCAGGATCGATCGTTCGGTGAACGATCGTGGTCGTTGCTTCCGGAGGCTACGTCTTTGCTAATTTTCCAAAACAACCAAAACCTTTTTTCGGATACAAAGGGAGTGCCTTGTTGGATGGGCTCGGGGACTCAGATCTTGGATCACATTGACAAAGTATTTAGTAGTTTTAATAATGACAGTGATAAATTGTCTTGCATTCTGTTTGATTGACTTTAACCTGACCAGACGTGATTCCTTCGCTGCCCCACGCCAGTCCGTCATTAATTCAAGAACAAACTGTATCCTATGCTATTCTATTCATCACATCAAAGATGTCAACATGCTTCTGTCCGAGGATTCTCACAGATATTTGGCGGAAAATTTTGACTTATCAATTACTTTTCAAAGTTTGCACTTTTAATTGAAAAGATTAGATTTTTGAGTATTTCAATCGACCCAGAGTTCACACTATTAAACCAATTTTTTACGAAATTTTCAACATAACTCCTTGAGCGCATTTTGTTTTCGCGCGCCAGCCACCGTCCTAAAATTCTCACCACAGCCGAGTTAGGCTGAAGCTAGCCTCAATGGTCGGCTTTACACCGACGAGGGAAAGGTTAGCTACATGCGCGTAGAACTGTTGGGGGAAGCGAAACTTTCGCCTCAGAAAGAGCATGAAAGAAGTGTTGCCAACTTATAAAGTTCATGTACTCCACCTGATCGAATCTGTCCAAAATACATTCAAGCAAAATAAAAATGTACTGTCTTGTTGCCACTTTGAATATTTATATAAACAAGCACTTACGACTCCAGTGAGCAGTTAATCTGATTTCACTTTAGAACAGACAGTACCAAGGAAGTTTCTTGACTTGTGTGCATCATTCCCTTTGATGACCTACGTTATTGACAGTTTCAATCAGCTGGAGTACATTAATTTTATAAGTTAGCAATCCTTCTTCCACGCTCTTTCCGACGCGAAAGTCTCTCTCCCCCCAACAGTTCTACGTGCGTGTACCTAACTGCCCAGTCGTCGGTGTAAGGTCGACCAATCTGTATCGGTATACTTTTCGAGCTCTCTCTCTCTTTACATTTGGAAACAATATCCCTGAATTCCAGCCTCCCTATCCGGCCTTGTGAATCAGTTATGATCAGTGACACCAGCAGCACCCCATCATCCCTGCATGTCCCTGAATAAAGGAAATTTACTGGCTTTATTGACTATATCTATTTCAAATTGGCGCCCAACAAAATTTTCCACAAATCCTTTGTCCCGAGCTTTCAGAATGGCGTTGGTCAAAGCTGGAAGTTCTAAATTTCGTTTTGTATCTGGCGCCGTTTGGCTGAAAATTTCATTTTTCAGTTTGCCAATAACAGCTTTAATGTTCGAAAGAAAACCCGTAATTTATATCAGAAAAAGATGGGACACGTCTTATCAAAAAATGCTTTGAAGTAAGTTTGTCGATCTTTTTGTGACAACTAATTCGTCTTGTTAAAATGTTTTTTGTTTCTAGCAAAGTTTTTCTAAAAAATGTAATTTTCGATTTTTTGAACGCTTTATTACGATTAAAACCATAACTATTCGTATTATCACAAAATACTCAAAAGTAAATCTGCATATGACTAGGAAGTTTCAAAATTTGTAAAAAAAATGAAGATCGATATAGTGATGGTGAGTTTCATTACTTAAAAGTGACAAAATTGTATAAAACATATTTTTACAAAGTTTTGAATAAAAGAAAAAAAAAATATCCGAAAAACAATTTTTGACCTTATAATTATATTTGACAACAGTGGCACAAACGATATGCAAAACTTCGGCCATTGTTGACCAAAATTTGAAGAAGATCGCCAGAGATGGCCAGACTTGGCCAAAGTTGGTCAATATTCTCACACGACACCCTTTATGTATCTAACTTCTGTTTTCTACTTTTCATATAACTTGTATACAATAAATGATGTGGACGAAAAATATGTTGCAGAACCAGGACCTTCTGGCGTTAATCATCTAATAAAGTATCATGGACTACCATCTGCGTACCTCCCGAAGCATTTCGCGCCGCACAATGGACATGTAGTGAATCTACTCGATCCCACAAGAGTCGATCTTGTTACACCAGATGGTAAATCTTACGTTGCTTGGGCAATAAACCCTTTGGTCGTCATAGGAAGAGAAAGAAATCTGAGGCCAGGGTATCTCATCAGAAGCTTTAAGTCCAGTGACCCAAAAAACACGTATAAACATTACCATAAAATAAAAAATACTAACTTTGACAAAAAACTCAATATTTTCGTGATAGAACTTGAGAAACCTCTCAAAATGACAAGACCCACAGATGGTGCTCTTCAAGCTTTTCGCTATTCTGATGATGCTCTTCATTTTGCTGAGGGGGTAGCGAATGCCATAACTGAAAATAGATATGGGCCTGTGCCTCGGTCTGCGCCTCCGCGTGCACCTTCTCCTAAAGTCTTTCCTGATTGGAACAATTTCTTTTAAATGTGTTGTTGGCGGAGGTGATGTTGTATGATATAGTATTGTATAAAACAGTGTATCAACTAGTTGAATAATATTTCCTTCTATTTGTTTCAATAAAGTTGAAAATGATATACAGTAACGCTCTCTCACTGCACTTTCCTATGTGTCACATTCCCCACTTCTATAACCTTTTTCTAATTAATATATACAGCCCTAAGGCGAATTAGTAAATGTTTATATGTTTAATTTTCTGTAAGTGATTTGTAAACTTTCATTTATTTAGATTTATACATAGTTTCCGGAAAGATTTACCTGATAAAGGTATTTGCTACTTTTTGAAAAAATATTTTAAGTCATTATACAATTTTCTGTCCTCCAAAAAATATTTTACAGCCTTATGAAGCTTTACAAGGTATAAAGTGGTAAGAAATAACTTGAAACGGGTGGTTATAGATCCTTTAAAATTGTTTAATAAAATTTATAGAGGGTGTCCAGCGATTCTTCGAAATAAAATCCAAGGTCTCTTCCAGGGTTGCCAGGTCAAGAAATCAAATTTTGTCAGGTCTGCTTTTTTTATATAAAAAAATGAAATAACTGTTTGTTATACCTGTAAAAAATAAGCCATTTCATTTCTTATTGGCCAACAATTCCTAAAGAAAGCAGAATCATAAAGAAACAAATTTTTAATTTTTTTCTATCATAAGTTGTCTTCATGGAATCTTTAGAGATATTCTTTAATCTTTGTAAAGTCTTTGAAATCCTTGTGGAATCTTTGAAGTATTTTGCAATCTTTGTGAATTCGTTAAAACCTTTTGAAGTATTTAAAATCATTGTGAGATCTTGAAATTCCTGTGAATCCTTTTGGAAATTTTTCGAAATCTTTGAAATATTTGTGAAATCTTTTGTATTGGTTGGAAATCACTGGAATATTGGAAATCTTTTGAAATCCTCTAAAAAAGTTTGAAATCGCTTAATATCTTTGAAGTGTATTGAAATTTTTGAAATCTGGTGTACTGTATCCTTTTTCAAACCTTCGAAATTCTTGTATTCTTTTGAAATCTCTATGAAATTTTTAATAAATCTCTCAAATATTCACGAAATCTTCCTTACATTTTTTATATTAATTTGAAATAATTAAAATATTTGAAATCTTTGTGAAATCTTTTGAAATCGTCTAAAAAAAAATTTGAAATCTTTTCAAATCTTGGAAACGTTCTGAAATTTGGTTCACTATATTCTGTTTAAAATCTTTAAAATCCTTGAAATCTTTCAAAAGTTTTAAAATCTTTGTGAAATCCTTCTTAAATCTTTGTTTGTTAAATCTTTCGTATTCGTTGAAATCATTGAATTATTTGAAATCTTCTAAAATTTCCTGAAATTTCTAAAATCTGGTTTACTGTACCCTTTTTCAAATCTTTGAGGTCCCTTAAATCATTTTAAAGTTTAAAAATCTTCGTACAATTGTGGTGAATTCTTCGAAATCTAGCGTGCACGCCTTTTTTAAGTCTTTTAAATCCGTAAAATCTTTGTGGAATTCACAAAATCCTTATAAATATTTTAAAATCTTGGAAATATTCTGATATCTTTTTAAATCTTTAGAAATATTCAGTAAATTTTTCAAATCTCGTGTACACTCAAAAACGAAAGGTCCACCCTTTAAAAAATCCGTGGTATGGACATGGCTCATTCTAATTCTGAAACTGAATTACCATCGAAATTTTCAACTAATAATTTTTATAATTTGTAAGTTGAATATCACAAAAAATATATACTTGAACTATATTATAATCAAGTCTTCTCATTGCAATCTATAAAATAATTGGTACTGTCTACAAAAAGTGCTCTGAAGTCTCTTTATTTATTCTGTTATGAACAAAAAAAAAATTATATCTTGATAAATACAAAACTTTTCAGTAGCAAGATTTCTTCTAAAAGATATGTTTCTTTCATAATAGACTAAAGGATTCCCAGTGGAAAAAAAAATTAAGGATGGCCTAGAGACGTCTTTGGGACATCCCTAAGACGTCTTTGGGAACATGTATTTAGAACATCCCAGGGATGCTCTTAAGACGTCTAATAGCAGTACGAAAGATGTCCCGAGAACGTCCTATGTCTTTAAGACGTCTTTGGGACATCTTTAGGACATTGGACGTCTTAGAGGCGTTCATGTGACTGACATTGGACGTCCTAGAAAGGTCCCAAAGACTTTCTTGGGATGTACATGGTTTTGTGCGACTGGGTTTAAATTACTCTGCGCATTTTCATAAAATAACTGTTTTCAAAGCAAAAAAAAAATTCAAGTGTCTCGTGAAAAATTCAAAATTTCCAGGTTTTCAATGTTTAAGAAAAATGCAAGGAGAATTCAAGGTTTTCGAGATTTTCAAGGTCGGTGGACACCCTGTAATAATAACGCGGTGAACAGTTAAAATAGTCATGCCACTAATTAACGTCACAGAAAATAGAACATTCAAGAATCTATAGAAAGCCGAAGATATGGATATTATACTGATCTATATTTGCGTGCGTAATTGGACATCTAAAAGGGCATAATTGGGATGAACGTATCCGAACGAGCGAAAGGCAAAGTCGAAGCGGTCAGAAAAATCATTCCAGGCTTGGCGAGCTCGAAGACTGAACGTCCTCTGCGCAGTGAAATTATACAAAATTTCCCTCCTGAGACATCTTGGGCGTTTTTCACTTTATAGTGACGCTGAGCTGTCTGTTAACTAGTGAGAAAAGGTATTCTGGCTTTTCAACGATTGTATCGAAATTCGGAAGATACAAGAAGACGGTTTCTCAAAACCCATTAGCAAGATGGTCGAACTGGGTTGAGTAAATCGAAGATACAGTGTCTATGGTGCTAAAAAGCTTCCAAAATGACTATTAAATTAAATTTACATTGAACAAACCGAGCAATTAACCGGTTTGCTTTAGAGAAATATCTCATGAATAAAAATGGTAGCTAATACAAAGAAAAAAACTCTCATTTTGTTTCGTTTTGTATTGAAGAAGGCATCATTCCGACCTAATGGGATATCAAGACCAAGATTCCTTACCAACTGACTCCGAAATATTTCTAGGTTAAAACCAAGATTCCAAAGCGACTGATTCCAATCTAATCCAAGGTCAAAAGGAAGATTTCTATCTGACTGAAACGAATCTAATCTGAGTTCGAAACAACCATTCCTATCCGACTGCATCAGATATAATTTGAGGTCAAAAGAAGGATTCCCATCCAAGTGAATCCGATCTAATCCAAAGTGGAAACAATGATTTCTACCCGACTGAATCTGAGATCGAAATCAAGATTCCAATAAACTGAATGCGATATAATCCGAGGTCAAGAGAAGGACTTCCATCCGACTGAATACGATCTAATCCGAGGTGGAAACAAGGATTCCTATTCGACATAATCAAAGGTCAAAACCAAGATCCCAACCCGACTAATTCCGACCTAATCCGAGTTCGAAACAACGATGCCTATCCAAATGAATTTGATCTAATTCGAGGTCAAAAGAAAGATTCCCATGCGAATAAATCCGATCTATCCCGAGGTCGAAAGAAGGATTCTTATCCCAGAAATTCCTATCCGACTGAACACCAGGTCAAAACTAAGATTTGAATCCGACTGTTACAAGGCAGAATTGAAAGTTATAAGCCAGAAATTGGATCTATAATCTACAGTAGCACTGATGAAAACCCCAGTACAGCAATTTACGACAAAAGGGATATCAATTATATTTGCTTAGCTAGGTTCTGTACTAACGGCCTGGTAGCAATTAAACTCGTGTCCCAAAGAGAAGAAGAACGTCAGCTAATGTTGATTTGCTGAGCATGTCTGCCATTCGAGTCTCTGGACCTGCCGCCCATCATAAGAGGAATGGAGACGTTTGGTGGAGTACTGCAGTTTGAAAGGATGGCCACTTATCATTGGATATGATGCGAATGGGCATCGCATAATATGGAACAGTGAGAACATCAAAAACAGCAATTAGCACCTTCGAGATTACCTGTAAACTACCGATTCAACCATATTGAATCGCGGAAATGCACCAACCTTTATTAGGGACTGGCACGTATCACCTGAGAAATCTCTATCAAATAACAGACATATATGCTTTTCACTGACACCTGACGAGTCTGATCCGATTAGGTATAAGAACCCAAGAGCGACTGACTGGGAGAAATATAAGGAAGATCTTGGATTCATTGAAAATTACTCCTAGGGGGATAAAATCAGTTGATCAGCGAGAATTTGCTGTTGATGTAGTGAATAGGGTCATATGTAAATCTTATGCGGATAACTGTCCTCTTCCTATTAGGAAGCCAGACAAGGATTGCTAGGGCACTCATAATATACCTGATATTGCGAAACTTCACAGAATGTTATACTTGGTATACTGGTTACAGGAAAACATGGAGGAACTTTAGTCGAACTCATGCAAAATCCTCTCAACATTGCTGAGGATTGGTGCGACGACCGTGGCCTACCTCTTCACCCAGATAAGACTGAATTATTGGTGTTTACGAGACACAGGAAAATATCTTGTCTCGTGAACACTACTTTCTGTGACAGAAAGGTCGACTCCTTCACCTTCGTAAACGTGGGTTTGTTAACCACCACATTTACGTATCCTCCGATAGTTAAGTTGCTTTGAAATCTCTCCCATCGGAAGAGTTTACATCCAGACTTGTCTAGATTTGTCTACAATAGCCTGCCGAAGTGTCCGGAAAAAACTAGGTCAACTTGATCTGGGTTCTTGGATATGAGAACGTTGAAGGTAACGAGAAAGCAGATATGCTTGGAAAGAGCGGGACTGCAAAAGCCTTTAACAGACATAAACCATACTGCGAAACTTTGTATGCTTCATCTGAGCATACCATTGAAAAGTGGCTTTTGGAGGAACATGCGACATATTGGAAGATGGATAGAGGCATGATACACTCGCGTAACTACCAAAGAATCATATTTAGGAAAGTCTAAAGAATTCCTGAACGTGGAAGGAATGAAGGTGAAAATTGTGGCTGAAATGCGCACGCGTCATTGCCGCTTGTATAAGCACGTGACAAACATGAAGATCAACAGCGACCCTCGATGCCAAAAGTCTGGCTTCTGTGGGGAAAAAGCAAGTCAAAGTGAAATGAAGAGGATCAGGTAGCAAAGGAGCCCTCGTACTTACACAGTTGAGCGGTCCGTATCGATAGCAATGAATTATAATCATATTATGTGTTGTTTTCATGTTTTATTACAACTTATAAAACAAATTTGAAAAAGGCCTGGAAAAACTATCAGGAAAAACTGGCTAATCACACAAATCGAGTGTTGATCAACCGATCCAAATGTATTAGAGCTTCCAGGTATCGCAAAAACACGACGCGTGAGAGTGTTGGTGCAAGCGTAGAGCGCGATGCG
This sequence comes from Andricus curvator, assembly GCA_932195095.1. NCBI lineage: Eukaryota > Metazoa > Arthropoda > Insecta > Hymenoptera > Cynipidae > Andricus > Andricus curvator. The sequence goes on along the minus strand of CAKNYM010047002.1, from coordinate 23,244 downwards.
AAAAAAAAAATTATCTCCCATTTTTGAGCTCCAGAGAATTCAATTTTGATCCTGGAGCGATGGTGATTTTTTTATTCGATAAGGAAAATCTTTATTATTCTGAATCAAATAAATACCGGAAAATCGATTTTGCTGTCCTAATGCTGGTTTTTTCGTTTCACGTCACATAGAATTGATGGAATATTCATGAATTTTTTAATTCCAATGGATTAGTTAATGCGCTTGAGTAAAGATTTAGATGGAATTCGGTAAGTCATATTTGTCTATTTTGCATAACTGATAACGTGTACATATATCATCTCGGGAATCAATGCTGTGATTTTTCCATTGTGCGTAATGAAAGTAATCTAAGTTGTTCGAAATTAAACATATGTCGTAAACCTTGTCGCATTTCAGTTCCTCTCGAATCCACCTCCTAAATATTCGAAATGATTTCGAAGGGAAAAGGAGATAGCGAACAGTATATGTATTTGAAACATCTAGTAAAAAATACGTTGAGTTACGCTTAGAGAAAATGAAGAGCCTTATTCTTACGCTCATCCTAGTTACGGCGGTTTTCGTTAATTCCACGGGTAAATATATTGTATAATAATATAATATCCTGTTTTTATAACTTCAAGTACACTTTTAATCACAGTTTGATTGAAATATGTAGCACAGGCTCGAATTTATACACATGCGTGTCATGGGCACTTTACGCGGCCGGTGAAAAAAATCTATGGTGGGGGTACGCTTTACTACTCTAGGAAAATAAAGTAACATTATTTCCCTGAAAACACACAGAAAAAATTAAAGGTTCACTGAAGTTGCGGCTAAAAATTGGTATGTTTTAGAACTTGAGCCCTTCATGCTTACAAGTTTGCTACATAACCTGCAAATTTTTCTTATAAGAATTGATAAATATAATGATAATTATTAGTATATGTTGTCGAATGACAATTTCTTGGGTAACAATGTTATACTTCAGATGAAAAGAAGTGACTGCAGAAAAGAAAAATGCTCTATGATCTCCTTTGTTAATTTTTTTGATAACAATTGTCGCTCACAATAACGAGTCTTTTTGAATGTCAATCTCTTGTGTCAAGACATTATTCTTGTGAGGGAGAGAAATGATTCCCCAGAAAAAATGTCTAGGTTCGAAAACGCGAAATTACTGAATTTGGTTGTAACCAGTAATAACCAGTTATATCCATTTGGTTTTAATCAGTAATATAACAAACGGCTTATTTCACAATGCGCCCTGTGAATCATTTTAAGTTTCACTGCACGATAACTGAAATGCCAAATAACAACTGTCAACAGGAAAATCTTATATGTACAGATAATTGTATAAAATTTGTTTCAGCTGCACCGTTACTATGCGAAATCTACTTATAAGTAGTAATAGGATGAAAGTTTGGACAACCATATTTTTGCCTTATGATTGGAACCCGTACTAATTTAAACATTTATATTATGATAATATGAACTGCAGAGAATTAAAAGTATCGGTTGACTTTAATCGACTTACACAAATAGATACGTTCACTAATATAATAAAAATAAAATATAATTTTTTTCACAAATATAATTGATGCTTGGACAAACGGATATGTTCAACCAAAGAAATTTCTTTTATCGAAAGAATTTTATTTCTGAGTGTGGACAGTTGAACTACATTCAATTTAAAATTGTTCAACTTAAAAGTGTTAAAAGCTTCCATTTCAGATTTTATTTCCGAATTATAAAATTTTTAAGCTTGTGTTACCCTAAGAAATGTATGGTGTATTCATAACACTGTTTAACTTTAAAGCAACTAAGAACACTTTATTGTGCACATAAACTAAACTAAACTAATAGTAATGGAGTACACGGAAAAAATTAGATACTCAGATTCACTATTTCACATTGTTAATTTGAATTTTACTTATTCGCATTGTACAAGAAACAATTTGAATAGTTTTTGATATATTATGAGATAGTGATCTAAAAATATCCAAAAACTAAAGTCAGCATTAACTGTTTTTAATAACTATGCGAGTTTGCACTTTGAAAAGTCAGTTGGTTCTTTAACAATGTCGAAAACAGTAGTAACGAATACGTTACGAAAGGGTTCATGAGTAATTAACACTGCTTAAATCACTGTTTAAACACAGGGCCGCGAATTAGCTCAAGCTCACCTGTGACCGCGTGAGTAATGAAGTTCTCGTTGAAATCTTGAACAATAACTAATTTTCATAGTGCGAATAAGAATTGTGAGTTTGACTTTTTCAAGTGACTTCGATCGCCTTATTCGCATTGCAATAAGCACTGAGCGAGGTTGTCAGCCTTACTATTTGAAGTGGCAAGTAAATAAGTTCTGTATCGTCACGTCGTAACAGGGAAAGTTTATAGATGTCAGGTTGGCGGCAGTGAAAGATGGCGGGCGATTGCGCGACTATTCGAATCCTGCCTCCATTCATCTTGAACAAGCGGTAAGAGTTAAATGTCATCCAATTCTCGATGTCCCTCGTTGTCAATCGATGATGTTGATTTCGACAAGGCGGTACATACTATCCAAATAAACATCGAAACAAATCAGCCTAAATTAAGTTAAGAAAATATTACCTTATCGAGCCGTGGAGTATCGGGCGATCCCTGAAGTGCCACATATGCTTTTATCAACGTGTCATCGTTTTCTTTTTACTTAGTGTAAGTATGCAAAATTGAACATTCATCCATTTCTATTTGTTCTCACAGAATCAAGTTTGCAGGGCGACTCATCTAGAGTTCATCGGCGCGAGAAATTGCTCATACGCCGAAGAAACCAACCTTTTTTGAACCAACTTAACCAAAGAGCCGACCAATATGTGTTGGGTGAGTAGCTTTTTTCTAATTAACTCGTTACAGTTACGTTACACAGCAAAAAAATTAACTTGTGGGAGTTGCATCACTTAAAGAAGTACCTTCAAGTTCTCTAAATGTTACTATAAATTTTGCTCCCACCTCTTTAGTTTTTAAAATTCACCAAAAAATCGGCATAACAAAAATATGATGTACCTAAGCTATATTTTGAGATGTATTTGTATTTCTTCAAGGAAAATCCCTAGAGGTAAATAGCCCTCTAAGGAGCAGGATAATATAGGATCATTAAAAATTTGTGCAAGCACTGATCGGCTGAATATTTAATTAATCTTATAATTTAATCTGTAAACTAAATAAAATAAATAAATAGAGTGGTCCTCAGAATACGTATCAAATGAGGCATGAGAATAATGCGTAGTAATGAACATTGAGTGATTAATTAGTAGCTCTTGTCCATGTTAAGGTAGAAATAAAGAGGGAAAACTGTGTGTAGAAAAAATAAAAATTTACAAGAGTTAATGAAGGCAGAAGGAAATTCGAAGATAAAATGCTCAAGAACTGAATATGAGAGTTTACTAGTGAGTAATTTCAAGAGTTGGGTTAGGAGTATTGTACAAAATTACTATAAACGATCTTTGAAGCTGACACGTTCTGGGAAAAGAAATCTTAAGGATTATGATGTGAACGACAATAAGATTAAAAATCATAAATACAAAACCCTTACAATGGTCTCTACTTTAGATCTCTGACCACAATAATTTCATAACATTCTCTTTAACATAAAGTTGTTTCCTTGCATGAAAATATATTATCACTGATTTTCAAGATATTAATTTTGCACATTAGACTCAAAGGACTGCGCTCCATGCTTTCACGGCAAAATTGAAGCAGCAGCTCGAACAGGGAGGGTATGCTGTCTGAACCTTCTTGGATATAGAGGCTGCCTTCAGCAATACCCCTCTAGAAGTCATATGTTGAGAGGCTTCAAGGTGTAGCGTGCCAGTCCAGTTAGTAAGCTGGATACGAAGCCTGCTACACCGGAGGCGACTCGACACCAAAACGGGCGAAGGCCTAGTGAGGGCAATAGCGCCACGGGGATGCCCACAGGGGTTGTCCTCTTACCCCTCGTGTGGTGTATTGTAGTGGACGGTCTCCTCCGTAGTCTAAATGATAAAGAGTATTATACAAACGAATACGCGGATGACTTTGTGATCCTATTAAGAAGAGCTCATCTGGAAACTTTGATGGGTCTTACAAGGTCAGCGCTGAGCATCGTTGAGCTCTGGCGCGACAGCTCAGGACTCTCGGTAATTCCGAAAAAAACAGTCTGGTCATTTTCATGAGGAAATAAAAAATGTCGAAAGTTGACGCACCTGCATTTTGCGGTGGGAGGCTGACGACCTCAGACTCGGGTAAATATCTGGGGGTAATACAAGATAGCAAACTGAACTGGGTGAAGCACGTTGAAACCCAACGCAGGAAGTTTGTCATGATATTTTCGATGTGCAGAAGAGCCTTTAATTTGACGTGGGTCCAGAGCCTAAAATGTTTGTTTGCCTCTACTCCTCTATCCTTAAACCAAGGCTCTCATACGCGGCCGTTGTCTAGTAGCCACACACAAAACTTAAAACGACGCAGGATACGCTGCGACGATTGCAAACTGTAAAGAATGCTTACATGCTGCGATAACTGCAAGGCCGATTCACTCGATGGAATGCCTGACCAGAGTAAACAGACGGTCTAGGGAAACTAGGCACACTAAGCTCTCAAGTGACATCAGCACACTACTAATTCTAGAAATGAGACAAGATAAAATCATAAAACGCTTCAACTTTATTAAGACTTTCCGCGTCTGCATCCCAAGCAGTGATATGTGGAAAGCAAATGGTGATCCCCTCCTTCAAGGGAAAATGTTGTACACAGATGGCTCCGAAGGAGTGGGAGGCTCAGGAGCAAGAATCTATGTCAGCGCGGGAAAAAGGGGAATAAGGATTCCGCTTGGGCAGCATGCCACCGTTTTTCAGGCTGAGGTTCTGGCAGACAGATCACAGTCTGCTTGGACAGCCAAGCGACAATAACTGTAGTTGAGAAACCAAACATAACATCAGAGCTGGTTTGGAAATGTTAAAAGGCATTAAACCAACTTGCAGAAGAGAACATCGTGGCTCTCATATATGTTCCTGATCACACAGGGATCAGGGGCAACAAAAAGGCCGACCTGTTAAAATAGTCCGGCTATTGGATCGGTCAGATGAAAAATCGTAAAAAAAATTTTTTTCGACGGAACAATATGTCCTCTTTCACATAATGCCTTTTTTAGGGGTCCTTTCCAGGTTAAATTTTGAATTATCGCTGTTTAAAGACGTGTCAAAAAACATGGGATCTTATGGAGAGACCTTTCGCGGGTTCCAAAAATGGTTAATTTTGGCTTTAAAACAGGTTGAATATTATTAGGAAAACTGTTTTGGAGACAGAAAATATAATGCGAAATTTTAATTACTGCTCATTTGTACTTGCTTCCAGGGTATTTGAGCTTAATTTCAGCAAAACCTACCGAGGTAAAATATTACGATAACGGTGTGGCGTTGACTAAGGTTGGCAGTACAGGTTCTGTGAGGTTCTGCTGGAATCAGGAAGCGCGCGAAATTTTATCTAATGATTTTGTTGCCGGTTTATTGCAGGTTATGTTTACTTTCTCGACTTTCTCGACATATGATTACGCTGCCAACTGCTGAGCGTGAAAAATGACGTTGACTCGAATCGAGTTAAATTAACATTTAAATTTACATTCTATTATTATTTTAAAAACATTTTATTTATTTTGATCAGCATACAAGTTTAACACTCAATTTATTGATTGATAAGCTGGCCAAATTTTGGATTTAATTCAAAATTTCAGAAAAAAATAATGGACATAGCCTTGACTAGCTTTTCCAGTAGCCGGACTACTTTAACAAAAGGCGGAGCAGCAAGTGAGTATGTGGGACCGGAAGCGGTAGTGGAACTAGCGTCTTGCCGCATCGGGATGACCATCAAAAGCTGGTTCCGGACGAAGTACAGGGAATACTGGGAACAAACCCAGGGTTGCCGAAGGACGACATCTGTCCTGTGCGATACGTACAGGATGAACAGGGCCAGGGAAACCTTTGGTTCACCCAAGAAAGCCATAAGAATAGTGGTTCAGAAGATTACGGGCCACAACCGCCTGAACTATCACATGCACAAGATGGGGTATAACCCCACGACAGAGTGCAGGAAATGCGGCAGGGATGATGAAACATCCCTACATTTCTTATGCCAGTGCTCGGCCTTAGCTGGGCTCAGACAACAACCCTTTGGGGTCGATTTTATGGCACCTCAGGAAGTTATAACGCGATCATTGCTGACATACTGGGCTTCATTAAGAGGTCTGGGGTCAACTACTGAAAGCAAATAATTACGGGTACATCACAATAGGCACTATAGCTTTAGCGCCATGGGGACTTCATCGAGGCCCCCTCCTGCACATAAACAAGACTGAACTAAACTTATTTTAATGAAGTACAGGGAAATTCAATAACTATTTGAAATAGTACAGTTAAACTTGTAAGCAGTTTTTAATAACTAATTTTCATATTACGAATGAGAATTGTGAGTTTGACTTTTTCAAGTGAGTTCGATCACCCTGTCCGCATTACAAAAAGTGCTGAGCGAGATTGTCAGCCTTTCTATTTGGAATAGCGAGTGCATAAGTTCAGTATCGTAACGGCGTAATGGAAAAAGGTTTAGGTATTTTAACTTTAACCACCAGCTAACTTCACTTCGTTGAGTGCTGAAGGGAAAACAATGGACCAAATGCATGGGATAAAACTTTATTTTTGTAATATCTTCATAATGAATATTAATTATTACGATTTTATTATTTCACTAAACAGTTCTTAAAAAAATAAAAACTATTTTTTCAATACACTTATATAGAAAAATTAGTTTTTACGATATCAGCAAAATAGGGTAAAAATGGACTAGTTTCCATGCATTTGATCCATTGTTTTCCCCTCAGCAGTTAATGAAGTAAAGTTAGCTATGAAGTGAAAATGCCTAATAGATGTTAGGTTGGCGGCAGTGATAGATGGCGGGCGATGGCGCTACTATTTGAATCCTGCCTACGTTCATCTTGAACAAGCGGTCAGAGTTAAATGCTCTAAAGTTCTCCAATTATCGATGTTCCTCGTTGTCCGTCAATGATGTTGATTTCGAGGAGGCTTTTATTTCATGTTCACGATTGACTTTTGTGCTTTGCAAAGTCAAAGAATAAAGAAAACCGCAACTTCTGTAGCATGTTTTTCTCAGTGTAAATATACAAAATAAAAAATGCATCCACTTCTATTTGTTCTTACAGAATCAAGTTCGCAGGGCGACTCATCAACAGTTCCTCGGCGCAAGAAATTGCCCATACGCCAGAGAAAACAACCTTCTTTGAACCAACCAAGCCGACCAGGAGACCTATCTGTGTGGGGTGAGGAACTTTTTTGTTTATTAACTCGTTACAGTTACGTTACACAGCAAAAAAATTGAGTCGTTGGATTTACTTTACTCAAAGAATTACCTTCAAGTTCTGTATACGTTCCTATAAATTATGCTCCCACCTCCTTAGTTTTGAAAATTTACCAAAAAATAGGCATAACTCAAATATTATGTACCTAAGGTATATTTTGATATGTGAACAACAATATGTTTGAATGTAATAAACACAAGAGCCTTATAATGGTCTGCACTTTAGATCTTCAACTATAATAATTTCATAAAATGCACTACAACATAAAGTTGTTCCCTTGCATGGAAATATTTTATCATTGATTTTCGAAATATTAATTTTGCACATTAGAATAAATGGTCTTAATTAAATTGAAAAGACTATAAAAAAGTTCATCGCAATTTGAAAATAAACCTTTTTTTATTGGTATTAATAAAGTTATAAATCAGTAAAAATTAATCTAGTATCAATTGCTTATCAAAAAGTTATTGCGTGAAAATTTAACAATTCCGTTTTTGTTTGTATATTTATCTGTTTTAGGTGATAATTCAACCATTTGGTTGAAATCTGTGTATTTTATTGAAAGTTTATCTTTTTTGGTAGTAAAATAATTCTTCTTGCTTAAAAATTCACCATTTTAGTTTCAAAAATCAGTTCTTCGGTTGAAAATTCAAGTATTTTATTAAAACTTAATTGGTTTTGGTTAACTTGGAGTAAAAAAGTTCTATAATTGTTGTGGAATAAATCGATGAAAAGTCTTTAAAAAATTAGTAGAAATTAATTTGGAGATACTGTGTATTTTTGTGAAGCACTGCATTATATGAACTAGAGAACAGAGTTTTTATCTTTTTCAGTTGATAATTCGTGACCGGTCATTTAACGAGAGCCGATAATGGTTCATACCCGGAACTTCAACGTTGCAACATGGTGCGGAATAGTTATTTGTGATACAAGTACGCACGTGTATCACACGCTATTTTTTGCAACGTCTGTCCGAAAAAGTTGTGTTAGGAGGAGGTAACGAAAAATACTAATGTTATATGCAGAAAGTGGAGGTAAGACCTCCCTCCCCCCACCGTCTGCTGCCCCAAAACGAAAAAATTAGTCAAGACAATTTTTTTTTAAATTAAAAAAAAAATTATCTATAAGAATTTCGGCGCTTATGCTCTTTTGCCCAGGTGGGGCTATGAAACCCTAAAAACAAACCTTCACTCATTCAAAGATTTGTTCAAGGTAAATCTGAATTTATTTCAAGAAGATACCAACACCAGTGTTTAAAGTTACCTATGCCAGTGCCAAAAGACGTCATCTCAAAAGTGCGCATGCGTAGATTTTTCACCAGTGCCTAAAGTAAGCCATCTTTAAACTGCGCATGCGCGAAAAATTTTCGCACACAGTCTGCTAAAATAAGGTCCTTTAGGCACAATTTAGAAGCATGAAAACATCAACTTTTGAGGTGGGTGTTGCAAGAAGTCAATTACAGACGTTGGATCCGGTAAACGGTTTTCCACCGACATTGGGTCAATGGTTTAGCGAGATGCCAGATGAGTTAGATACTAGGTATGTGATACAAATGGAGGTATCGCGACGCTACCGTGAGATTCCTCACGCTCCTAACACACGAGCGGATCCTATGTAGGAGCCTATAATAGGCTCTGCGCATTCGATCGTTTTGAACCGCATCTACAACTTTTTAATTAGCATGTACATTAATCAGTTTGTCCTATACTTGAAAAAAATGAGGATCGTTTATATTCTGGTCTCCACCATGGCAATGGTCCTCAATTTTGTTGGTGAATATAATAATATACTATTTATATTCTGGTCTTCACCGTGGCAATGGTCCTCAATTTTGTTGGTGAATATAATAATATAATAATAACCAAAGAGTATCAATTTTTAACCAAAAATGGATTTTTACATTTCCAGTTAAAAAAACTATTTTTTTCAACAAAAAATAAAACGTATTGTCTACGTGTGATGTCACATTCAGTGTGAGCAACAGCTAGCGGAATAACTTCAAGATCAAGAAAACAATTTGATAAGAAGTTAAACTGACGTATACAAATAAATTGTCACCCTCTTAAAAAGTGTCCGAAAATAAATTTTCCTCCTTTCATCAGTCTTGCATCACAGTATTGCCACTCATGTATGAAAAGCCAACTTTAAAGGAATGTAATCATCTCTTTCTTGTTGCAGAGTTAGGTTTACAGTCCGAATGTCTACCCGATGGTGCCCCAATTTCTCGTATTGTTTGTGGTGGACCTTCTTCTTCTTCTTCTGAAATACGTCATTCACCTGAGAGGTCACTTAGGTCTCTTCTTTCTCCTCTTCGTGCCAGGTCCTTGTTTCCTCCTGACAGATCCACGGCTCTTCCTTCCAAGTTCATAGCTCCACCTACAAGGCTTCCTTCTTCTGATGGAAAGACATGTGAACTTGAAAAACTTGGATTAATTCGGCTTATTTCCTATAGGAATCCGCACCAAATATTCGAACTTCGAAGGTACACTTTCCCTGCGAATAAATCACTACTAATGAGAATAGGGGAAAACCATTATGAGCATATGCCAACCAACGAACAAATTGTTATCTCAACATCGGGTGGTGATATTTTTGCAACATTAAACAGTTATGATACTCTTGCTGGAATCTATTTACCACATGTTAAATACCACTGTACTAAATACAACTTTAAAATACGGGCGAAAATGAACATGTCAAGCGGCATAATTACTGGATTGACCCGAGAAGAAATCCTTGAAATTCCAGTAGGTCCCCGCCGCTTAATCAAAGGGTATTTTCGAGTTTTTTTCGATCCTTCACACCAATAATTTGAAAAAAATTGGAAATTAAAATATAAAGTTTTTGATCCAGAGCCGGATCAAAATGTTTAATGTAACTGGTTATTATATTAAAAGCTTTGTTTGTTATGGTTCACGAGGCTTCATTCTTTCGTCAATGCTCCTAGTTCTTGGACCTTGGTCCTTAAATATGAATCAGTGAAAAATTCGCATATTGAAATATTAGTTGGATATTTCACTGATTCCTCATTGATTTTAGACTTATTCACTAATTATTTCAGTCAGTTTTTATATACTCGTTTTTAGCATCTCTGAGAGAAAATAAAACTGTTTTGCTTCGTGCAATTTTTTCGAATGATAATCATTTGCAATTTACAGCCTAACAAACGAATGATTGATCAACAAAATTGACATATTTGCACAGTTTTACCTCAGAATCTATTGCTGCGAAAAATTCGAAACATGTACATTATCTATGTCGAGGTGAGATCTCTTGAAAGCAAGAAGAAATCTTCCTATTGAATGAAAATTTCTCTCTATGAATTGTTCGTCAAAATTGCGATTTTTAAGAGGAAATCTTCGAGGCTTTTCATTTGTCCATAAAACATCATCCAGGCCAACCAGTGTCATAATTTTTCCTAAACTGTTAAAAACCCTACATCTATTATCATTAACATTTTGTATTCTTTGTAAACTCTCTGGCTTTATTGTTTATAATAACTGTTATGAATAAGAACCCTTAATGACCGCAATTGATACTTTTGAAATTTCTTTATTAATCTGTGACACAAGGTGAAACAGACAATATATTTTTTACAATTCCACTTGATCTGTTATGAATAAATAAAAAATCGTATTTCTCTTAACTTTGTGCAAACGATCAGGAGGCAATATCGTGAAAATAGAAACAGGCTACGGATCATCGAATGATCCACTTTTTCTTTGGATTATTTTTTTTCAACGAAATATTATTTAAATTCTTTTTTCTTTTGCCTTTTCGACCTTCGTTCGATAGGAAAGAAAAAGTATAGGTAATCGGGACCTTTTTCCCTGCTCTCTCACATTTGAACGAAAGGTACGGGGAAAGCAGGTTAAAGGGGCTACCGAACAATTTTCACTAAACTTGTAACTCGAACATTGAACAGTGTAGACGGATTCAGTAGCTAACAAAAAAAGTTATTAATAATAGACGACTTTATTCATTATTAACAAGAAATAAGTGCCCAGAAATTAATTATGAGTGCTTCAATGTCAAGAAATATGATGCAATCGAGCCGGATTCGCTGAATCCTCCAAGTGAACACAGTCTTCAGGCAAGGCAGTCAGCTCGTTCCAAAACAAAACCTTTAATCTACACTTATATCAACAAGCTCAGACTCCTTGGGAACGACACTAATCTTTCCTTTCTTCAGATGAATTTTGACACACTTGTCTAATGCAAAGTCCATCTCAATCTCTCCTGTGTACTTTTAGACGATATTTATAGCAGTTTGAAGTTTGTTTTTACCAGAGACATAGATTTTCAGGTCATCCATATAAAATACATGAGTGTCCCTATGCTCGCGATAAGTAGTCTCACCACAGAGGTATCCAGAAGAATTTGGTAGTGCGAGAGATAGAGGCAGAAGTGTCATGCAAAAAAAGCAAAGGGCTCATAGTATCGCCCTGAAAGACGCCCCTCTGGAAGGTGACGTTGTTCGTTGTCACACGAGGATCTAGTTTTCCAAAGGGGGATCAATCTCTCAATGCATCTCACTATGTGTGGATGCACCTTCAAGCTTTCTAACAGACAGATAATAAGTCTGTGAGAGGTTGAATCGAAAGTTTTTCGGTAGTCAATCCAGGCCATTGATAGGACGCGCTGATGGGCTGCAGCTTCTTCACAGACGCAGCTGTCAATTAGCAGGTTCTCTCGACAGCCAGATACACCTTTTTTCGAGCCACGTTGTTCGTACATCTCTTACCACACAGGCTCAATTCGTCGAACAATCCTGTTGTTTAAGACAGCTGTGAAGATCTTATACAGTGAGTTCAAATGCTGGTGTGTAAAAGTAAACTTCTACCACCAGAAGTTCTTGATACAATCTGGTCCAGCAGCGAAAAAGCTCTTCGTGCCTCTAAGTGCTTTTTCCACCTCTTCGGCAGTGATTGATGGACATTCCTCCTCAGATTTTATGAGGTTGTCGCAAAACTCCTTGAAACGGATGATATCGTCAGTATCTTCTTTCAATTTTAGTGTTTTCGGGATCTTGTATACCTCTCTCCAAAAAGTCTCTACCTCCTTGGGCTTGGGTGGATTTTTTACAGAAACAGGGAGATCGCTGAAGATGCGCGAAGGGTCAGCGAGAAACTATTGATTCTCTCTAATCCATCTCTCTCTCTTCTGTATTCTCCTCCCTGCGTCAGATAAGAGCCGTATTTTGTCCACAATACGCTGCTTGATTGTTAGCAGCTTTGACTTGTTCAGTGTGTGATTCAAGATCCTTAGTTCTTGGGCGAACTTTCGAACCCTTTCCGTAAACGGTCTACCAGATGTTATGTAGTCAATCACACATTGAACACGGGACGTAATCTGTCTTGCCCATCCTATCTTCTTGTTCAGTTGATCCTGGGGCTTAGGAGGAACTTGCATGTTAATGTTCCTCCTTGTCCTGAAATCGCGATCATCTCTTAGAAGGTGCCTGCTTTCCGCGGTTGGTCTTAATGTCGCTTCCTCATCTTTGTCTGCAGCTTGATCAAACAGAGGTTGGGGAAGCGCTCCGCGTACATATCCATTTTTCCTGAGGTAGTCGGCTTGATTTCGCAAAGACTGATGCGAAACGTGCTGAAGCTCTGGGAGTTTCTGGCACCACAGAGTGTGCATATGCGCCATACAGCCTCGGTGAACAGGGATAATGCTGGCATCGTAGCACTCTAGCAAGTCATCCTTCAGTTGATCCGTCCATTTAATGTGGGCGCTTTGCCGGTTTTTCGTCATGTATCTTTTTCATTCTCTGATTTTGTCGCATAAAATTATTCATAAGAAAGTAAATTTCATTTCGATCTTGAATAAAAAATTTTAAATAAAGACACTAAACTCATGATTTGTTCCAATCTGCAGGTTTTGTTTACGAATATTTTTAGTGTTCTTTCAATTGAGGTCAAATAATGTTGACCTTAATTTCTTGAAAGAAATCTTTTTATTAAAATTTCTGTATAATAAATGTTTTAAATATTGGCAATTTTAGGAATGTATTGAGACGGTTTAAATCGTCACCACGCCAGCTAAAATGAGCAAATAATTAGAGACAGGTGTATGTCAGCTGACTAGCTGAAAATCGATAAATTCGCGTCATCAGCTGTGTACGATAAAAAGAAAAGTGACAGCGATAACAAATAGAGAGATATGTATACTAAATTCAAGTTCAAGAGATATAGGTCTGTAAGGCGAACGGAAAATCGATCAACGCGTGCGCAACCAGACCCTCAAGTGTCGGGAGACTAGCGTGACCAAACATACATGGGACCACTCGATCGATACGGCGTAAAGGAAACGACAATTGCGATCCAACGCAGCTGGAGAAGGGAGTTCTTCGAAATCCTGCCTGATTAGCTAGAAACTGATCCAACTCAATGCTTGCGAGGACTCTTGCCTCGACACACACTGATTCAACAACCATATCCAGGAGATAGAATCAAGGTCTTCATTTAAAATGTACGTATCGTTCATTATTAGTTCTCCTCACTTTTTTAAATTCTGGCTTACCCAATCTCACGATGTGGGGGGTTTTCTTATAACCTGCCATAGCAAAAGTTTTCTATTAACCAGGATCAGACCCGGAAATTGAAAACCGCTGCTCCCAAAGGCGGGAAATAAGTAAGCCGTCGTCCCGTTGTGGAATTGGGTACTCTCTAAAATTCCCAATTTTATCAATAAAATCTATCGCTTACAAGAGATGGCGGACTTCTTAACCAGGCTAAGACCTAGGAACTAGACCGCTTGATATCCAAGTATTAAATCTTGACGAGACAAAAATGGAATAATCAGATTAACAAGCCAAAATTTATTCCGAATTTTTGTTTGAAAGTCTCAATCAGCTTCTTTGTGAGTCATGACCTCACCGTAAATTCTGAGCAAAATAAGAAACTAGGAGAACTAACTGAATTTTTAGTCCCACATTGCACATAGATGGGTTAAAATGATGCTTGATTCCTAACAGTGACCGAGAACAGAACGATTTTGAAAATAAAATGAAAGCTCCTGGATATATTTAGGAAAATGAACATTTCTTTAATTGAATTCCACAAGTTACATTACATACATTTTTCCGTGCGATCTCATTAACCATCAATTGACCAATGTTACAGTATCAATTTTTTGATTGTTTTCTTCTCTTATTTGGAAAATGTAATAATGTAATAATCAAGTCAGATTTCTAAAATTTAGGTATTTTACATTACACATGATGTATGTTATAATACATATAATATGTCATCCTGGTACGTATCAAAAGAATCAGGTTGTCAATGGGCTGTTACATAATTTTAAATTTATAAATAATAATTTAATTAAAATGTCAACTGGATACATATTAAAATAAGTTTTTCATATGGTTGTACGAAAAATTGATTATAAAAAATGACACCCTTGTTACCTTACAAAAAATATATTCTAAGGATGGTGCCATATATAAAATATGTGCATAATTTTGCTATGTAACATTGAGTACCATTTTAATGATATATTCCATTAGGAATTTTATGCTGAATTTGTCTAATTTCTTGAAACATGTGCATTTTATGATGTTTAGGCCCGTCGATGGAGTCTTTTAAAAATCGAGTAACTCGCCCAGTAGACGAAAAGCTATGCATGAGAAAGGGCATCGTTAAATGCTTCTTTCTTTAAAATGTGGGATGAGACTGTTTCCTAAAATCTGGCAATGCCTGCGATTTCTCGTGTTAGATTAGAAATGAATGTTAGTTGATGTCCTGATTCTGAATACTGCATCTCGCATATATCAACAGTGGTATTTTCTTTCTGTGTTATGAAAAATGAAAAGATTAAAAAAAGTATTCACCGGGAATTTCAATTTCGTGTGTCTGTCAGAAATTTTTAAAAATTATATTTCTAATATTTTAACATTCAATTTTAATTTTTAATTTTTAAATATATATTTAAATAAAACTAGCATTAGTGTCGTAATGACTGAGGGAAAAATATTGGATTATATGTACATTTATACACTGGGAGCTAATCTAAAACGATTTTTAAATCCTAATATTTTTTGAATAGATCATTTTTTTTTAAATAATGCACTTCAACGAAATTGATTGTATGGGGAAATATAACTGATATAATTGGAGGACCGGTTAAAAATATCAAGGAGGTATTTTCAATTATCAAAACGAAAGTTGGGATCAACTAATTTTTTGATTAAACTTTATTACATTCTTTCGATATGGAAGAGAAGTAATCCTTCGTAAAATAACTTGTTGGCCCTAGAAAGGGCCGCTTGGCATGTTCCAAGCGGCTGAATGAACTAGAAGGATTTTCTTTCCCTGGAGTTGGATTTCTGAGTGGGAAGGGATTCAGCGTAGATGAATCCTTGAGTTTGTAGAAGCCAGGCGTCAAGACTTCTCATAACCTTCCGTGGATATTGTTCACTAGTGGATAGCGGAAAGTAGGTTCTCTTCTCTTTAGCTTGGAGAAACGACTGCCACGGATTTCCACCTTTCATTAGTTCTTCAGTGTTTGTTCCCCCTTATGCGGTCCAGAATTCGGTGGATGACGAAAGATCGTGCCTTCCTGAGTGTCCCACTTACGTGTCGGGTGTAAACTGCTTTCTGCGGGTTAAATCCTTCTACAAATTTATAAAAATCCTCGTTGGGGCACGTTTCAGCCGTCCGTGGACTGACTTGATACGAAATCATCTGTAATTGCCCCAAAACTTCAGAATCACTTTGTCCTTGGTTTAGTGTACAAGAAAGCTGCCCTGAAAGATAGGCGGCAAAAATGATTCAAATCAAATGAGCCGTTTTGGAGTTAAGCTCCAAAATGTGAAATTTTGTTCA
>CAKNYM010047001.1:0-19560 GCA_932195095.1 Andricus curvator | reverse complement strand
ATAGTTTCATAGTTTTCATGCTTCTTTAAGAAAATATCATTAAAAGAAATGATGATTATTTTACTGAATTAAAAATATATATAAATTATTATCATTCTAAATTCACAATATTTAAAATCAATTAAAAAATGAAATACAAAATTTGAAAATTAAAAACCACTTGAGGCTTGAGTATGATATACATTATCAATCTAACCTCAATTTTTCTTATAAAATATATTCCTTATATTACAAATTTCAAAACCTGTAGTAACTTATACTATATTCCCTATAGATCATTCTATTATCTTATTTTGTAACTTAAATGTAGCTACCGAAACCGGAAAATAACATTGTATTTAGTGGACAAAAGATTATTTCTACGAAAAAAAGTCTTAAATCTTAAACGTTTAAAAATAGGCACAATTTTGTTTTATTTTATTTTTTATATTTTAAAAAAATTTTTAATTTATTTCCTTCATTTAAAATAACGAAAATATTTTTAATTGCCGAAAACAATGACGAAAAATAAGAATCCCGAATTCCAAAATATCCTACATTTAAATTGATCGAATTACATAATTTCTGAGTTATTAAATTGAAGCAAATTCTAAGATTCAAACAAGGACCCCACACAAATCCACCGAGACCTTTTTTTACATACATACAATTCTTTCGTATATATTAAAAGTAAATTCCATTGAACGTAAAACAAAGTATAATTGGAAGTAATTTTTTTTCTTTTTACTGATAATAAAAAATTAAAAATTTTTATTTATAAAATAATAAAATACAGTTTTTGCTTTGTAGACAATATTCCTTTTAAAATAAAATAATTATTTAGCTCTGAAAATTGGGAAGACGTGAATTCATTTTTTAAAACAGTTTTGAAGACTAAAGTATTTGGTAATGGGATAACAAATTTATAAAAAATAAATGATTTACTCAGATTATTATTTTACATTCCAGCTTTAAAATTAATTTCAGGTAATTCTCCTATTTAATATTGAAATTAATATACCCTGCCTCTGTCCCTCACATAAATTTTAAAATAGAAATTATGTACTCTGTTTCTTCGTTTTGCTATTGACAACATTGAAATTAAGCATTTTTTCCCTGTACACAGTTTAATCAAACCTCATTTGTGAGCTATTTCAGATCATTCCTATGAAAGTACATAAAAATGGTGATATTTATAAGAATTAATTACATTCGATTTATTATTTCTTTATTTTTATACCGTGCCAATCTTATTCTCAATCACAGACTGAAGTATAATAAACATTAAACGAAGTTATAATTTTCAAGCATAAGAAGAAGATAAAGTAGATAAAAGTAGATTTTACAATGAAATAAAAAAAAAATTCCCGTTCCTAAATAAAATTCTCGGGTTTATCATCGTTTTTCCTAGTTAAAAAAAATTCCCGGGTTTTCCCCAGTCTGATCGACACTGATAATATTTATTCCTATATTGATTTTTCTGTAATACTTTAATACTTAGTTTCTATTACAAATAATTATTGATTTATATATTAGCTGCAAAATAATGAAATTTTAAAATTAAAAAAGAAAAATATCCTTACAAATAATAAAATTGCCATTTTACACTATCATGAGTGAAAAACTTAAATTTCGTGAAGAATCTTTTTATATTATAATTTATAAATAATTTTTTATTTATAAATAAAAATTATTTATAAATTTTTATATAATTATTTTTATATAATTATTTTATACTAATTTATAAATTATTTTAAACAATAACGATAATAATAACGATAAAATAACGATCTTATACTAGAAAAGATTCTATAATAATACCTGAAAAACATAATCATCATCTTTTAAAACTTTTTTTTAGCTTTTTTGAGGTTGTCAAACTTTGTTTCTAAACAAAAGTCGACTCTAACCTCCAAACCCTCCAATTTCTCCAAATCTGAAAAAGCTGAAAAATCTTGATAATAGCCGAGTCGCCGAGAATGAGAAATTACAAGTTAAGAATCGTGCATCCTCGGCTTCAACGCCGAACCCATCTTCGTGGCTGACCCGAAGCCGCCACCGAAATCAAACGAAAGAGCACGAAGGAGACAGTGAAATCATCCGAACCGACAAATTTTCGTTGCCGGGGAGCGTGGAATCAAGTGACGGAGTGGGGGCACACCGACACGCGGCGTTTACGTGTGTTGCTCCCACACGGGAGTCGTGGTGGGGGCCGCCAGCTCCCACAATCTGTGAACACTGGTCCCATTTCCTATATTCCAAATTTTGAGAGCGATATATCATTGCGTTTGGACATGGTGAACACCAAAAAAAAAAATTCATAACCGAGGACTGGTTTGGTCACGTGGTCACCGTAGAGCATGCCCTTAAGAAACTAAATTCAGTATTGTCAATACAAGATTAAATCAACTAAAAACCAGAAACTCATTACTTGTAAAAATTGAAAGGTTAGGTCACCAGACCGAATTTAACATACTTGCCAGACCACGGGATGCGAATCTACAAAAAACTTCATTATTTCTTATAATTTTTGTTCGTATTATTTTATTTTATTTCATATTCAACTCGAGTGGCAAGGGTGGACCAACCACCCCCACACAACAACAACAGCAACTGTCAGATTATACGAGGGTGGCTGCAGTGGATGTCTGCTGTCGCCAAGAACTGAGAAGAGGAGATTTTCCTGGCGCATGCGTAGTGGATGGGATTCCCGCACGTCCGAGAGCGCTCGGAAAAACAGGATCAAGCTGGCGCAGAGAATCTGCGCGGTGAGCCGACTCAACCCATGCTTGGACCATCAACTAGCGGCAGACTACGAAGTTCTGCGTGGCACTGAACGCACTCCGACTATGCGCCACCACACTGCTGGGAACCGATCCTGGCAGTTGTCCTTTTCCTTCGGTCGTTCCTCTCACCCAGTAGTTCTACGCTAGTTACGCGAGTGGCGCTCCGACTTCTATGAGAGAGAGAGAGAACGGAGACGCCACTCTGAATTCATTTGTGATTCAAGAATCGCAGCGAATACTTCGCCTGTCAAGAACAAAATTAATTGAAGCAAAAAGGAATTGGAGGAGACTAAAAATAAAAGAACGACCATGAGAGGACGATCAAGAGAAGAAAGGCTGTTGCCAGGTGGGTTATTTTTCATTTCCCTCTCTTAAATTAAATTTATCTTCGCGTTCAACGTCGTGTGTCGAATTGGTAGATACACGCCGTTAAAATTTGTCAATTGCTGACCTCTGCCAAGGTCAACTTGTCCCAGTGGTCACTTTGACCATTCTCTAATCAGATTCGCGTAGCTTGGAGATGGCGGGTACTTTTACCCGGTAGAAAATGTCGTCTTTTCCAGACGATAGCTTCGTTTTCAGTGGGGCGAAGGCCCCCTCGTTATAATTATCATTTTTTCAATTGTAATCAAATTCGTAAACTTGCCTCAAATTATAACCAACCTCAAGTAAAAGAAGAATATGTGATTGATTTTTTTGTTAGTAACCTCTCCCCGTGCGTTACCCCTTATTCCGACACTCTGCTGGAGCTGTCGAGCAAGTAAACCATCAAATCCGTCAGACAATTAAAATTATTTGAAGTATCCTTTGTTAGTTTTAGGTTAGGAAAACTATCTGGCACCCTTCAGGCAATTCTTAGACTCATTTTGAGTCAAATTTTGAATGAAATTTTGAGTAAAATAAATAATCAGAAAAAAGCAGGTTACAATATATATATATATATATATATATATATATATATATATATGTATAGACTGTACGTTGTCACCTCAAAAATATATATACACTAGACGTTGTCGCCTCATATATAACGTTGTCACCTCCGAAAACGGAGGTGACAACGTTTTGCCTATTTTTCGATGTAAATCCATTTTAGATGGTCTTTCATTGCATTTGGCGAAAAAACGTTCGGAGGTGACAACGTTCATCCTTTATCAGCAGTATCGCCTACCTAGTTCAGGTATATATCACCGGCGCTAGTGTCGCCATACTAGCAGATACAAGCTGTACGTTCTCACCTCCAGCATATATAACTCCAATCACAGGTAAGAGGCACACCTTCCCACCTCCGTGATTTGGCAACACTGCATTTACTCTCAGTGAATTGGCAGGTGCCTTTCGCCGGCCGAAATTTGAAAACTGTCAAATAGTAAGATTCAATCGTGAATATAAAAGCTTGAAAATGGTTCAATTTTTATAAAAATGAGTATCTTTATGTTTTTGAGGCCACTGAATTTAAATTTGGTATCAGAATTCCAAAATTCACAAGGTTTGATACCAAAATTTGAAAATCGTTGAATTTGTATGCAAATGAGTATTTGTAAGTTTTTTTAGGTCGCTGAGTCCGAATTTGTTATCAGACTTCAAAAATTGAAAATGAAGGATATAATATCGCAAATAAAATGTTTTTTAAGAGGTTTGAATTTGATGAAAATTAGTATTTATACGTTTTCAGGGTAGCTGAAGAGAAATTTCGCTCTAAAATTTGCAAATTTTAAAATTCTAGAGATTTTTTGGGGCTGCTGAATACAAATGTGAAAGTAAATTTTTTTCTAACTGTTTGTTTTTTTAATTAATCTGTTTCACTTGAAATTTTAAGTTCCTTTTTTCTTGTTGGGAATTAATTTTCTTGACTGAAAATGTTACTGCTTGGTTGAAAATTATTCCGTTTTGGTTGACGATTCAGCTATTTTGTTCAAAATTGGTCGTTTTTTAGTTTAATTAACTATTTTTGTCTTCAAAATAAAATCTCTTTTGGTTGAAATACGACCTATCCAACATATTTCAACAGCATATTTCATTAGGAATACATTTTTTGCAAAAAAATCAAGTACTTGGTTTATAGTTGAACTACATTGTAAATAATGAATTTTTTGGTTGAACGTACAAGGTTTTAATTTGAAATTCACCTAGTTGGTCGTAAATGAACAGTTATGTAAAAAATTCGTCTTTTTGGCTAACAGCTTGAGAATTTATGGTTTTTTGAAAATTCATGTTTTTGATTGACAATTGAACTATTAATTTGAAAATGTGACTATTTTGTTAAAATTCCTTTTATTGTATGTGGACAATTCAAATATTTTGTTATAAATGTACTGTTTTGTTAAAAATTAATAATTTTGGTTTATTCATTTGAAAATGTAACTATTTGGTTGAAAAAAATTTTTTTTCAATTAACTTTTTGAACTGAAAATTTAGTTATTTCACGTTGGGTTCAAAATATATCCCTCACAAATTTGTGATTCAACTTTTTGGTCGACAATTAATTTTTTTTGAAAATTCGTCTTTTTGTTATATGTAACATTATTCTTGTTTGTTAAAAAATCATCCTTTTGTTTGAGGATGCAACTATTTTGTCAAGAATTTGTAATTTTCCATTGGAGTTAACTGGTTGATAATTTGCTTTTTTCCGTTCAAAATATGTTTCTTCAACTGAAAATTTAATTATTCCATTTTTCGTTGAGAATTTATCTATCTTTTTTTTTTAAATTCTTTTGTTTTTGTGGAAGAAAAATTGTTTTAGCTAAAAAGTTTCACTCCACTTTCGGTTGAAAATATATCGCTTATAAGTTAAAAATTCAACTATTTTGTCGTAAATGAACTTTCTTCTTAAAATTTCATATTTTTTGTTGAACATTAAACTATTTATTTCATAACGTGACTATTTGGTTGGAAATTAATTTTTCTTTTAATTATTTTTTTATCTGAAAAATTATTTATTCCACTTTTGGTTGAAAATTTATCTCTTTATCAGTTGAAAATTCTGCTATTTGGTCGTTAATTGCCTTTTATGATGAGAAATCATATTTTTTGCTGAAAATTAAACTTTTTTCGCAAATGTAAGTATTTTGTCGGAAATTCTTTTTTTTAACTTGATTTTCTTATCTGAAAATATAATTATTGCACTTTTGGTTGTAAATATAGCCCTCATATTAAACTGTAGCCCTAATTGTGATTCAACTATTTGGTAGAAAATTCATGTATTTTCTTGAAAATTCTTTCTCTTGGTTTTAACATTAACCTTGTTTGTTAGAAATTCATCATTTTGTTTGAGGATTCTACTATTTCGTCAAAAATCCGTAATTTTTCATTGGATGCAACTGGTTGATAATTCTTCTTTTTTGTTGAAAATTAATTTTTGTGTATTCAAATTTCAACTATTTGTAGTAAATTGATTTGTCTTTCAATTTCAATTTTCAAAATTCATCTTCTATGGAAGAAAAGTAATTTTACATGGTTGAAAATTCATCTTTTTTGGCTGAAAATAATCTTGTTGGTTCAAGTTCGTCTTTTTGGCATGAAAATTCAACTCTTTGGCTTAGAATGCAACTACTCAATTTTTTTGACGATAATGTTGGCACTTAATGTATCGACAAGGATTACCATATCATTTTTTTATCTGAACTTGCTCCTTTTGGTGAAAAATATGAGCATAATTTTTCTTTCAGAATTCGCATTAAAAATATTAATACATTCACAATTATTTTAAAAAACTAAGAATCGTATCGGAAAACGAAAAACACCTCTAGATTCGTCTCCGAAATATCTAGATGCCGTATTTTTTCGTTCCTTGTTTAAACAATTTTCAAACAATCACATTATTTTCTATTGTTCTGCAATTTTTATAAACAAAGTAATTTTCGGAATTAAAAATGGACAATACTATTGCATTCCTTTCGAAAATATCTCGATGCGACTTTTTTTTCTAAGCATTGGTTGAACAATGAGGACATATGTTGCTTAGTGTACATTTGATGTGTGCCTGTAGATATGTATTTGAAACATGCAGGCTTTTTCATTTCGGATTGAACCATTTTTAATTCGGAATAAACACAAGAGGTCGTTCAAGTATTACTGCATTTTGAAATTCTTTAAAGTGAAAATGTACGCTCATAAATAAAGACCTGAAATGACATTTTTTTCAAAGTATATGCTTTCAAAATATATTTTATTATAATTATTTTTTCTTGGAATTTTTCACCAAATTTTATTTTACAAATTCATACTTTTGAAGTTGATAAATTTTTTGCACCGTAGAGGTTTTTGTTGGGGCTTTGTTTTTTGAAATATTTTTTTCCATAATCCATTTTGAGAATGTATTAAAAATAGAACAAATTATGAATCGAGGCCTTTAAAATCAGAATAACTGGACAATCGTCCAACATCTGGAATGACAATGAAGTTGAATAAACAAACAAAAATACGTTTATAAGAACCTAGTAATATAAGAAGACTATGAATTTTTATAATGATTTTGTTATTTAAATTGATTTTATGGGTCTTCAAAGTTGAAAAGCTTCGAATTTTAGAGTAATAAATTAGATCGAAAATTTCCTAACTGGAATCCAAACTGAAAAGAGATTAATTTTATTGTTCGAGAACTCCGGAATTATATTAGTGTAGTAGCACTATTTATAATGTCCAGTTTCAATAGCTCAGGTACACCCACCTCATCACCTAGTCTACACCCCACCGGTTGCTCTTCTGAGCTCTCTTTCGCCGACCCTTACCTGCGGGGGGTCCATTGTACTAATGAGGAGTGAAATACGTAACATGATTTTTTTAAATTTTACAATTAATAATTTAATAATATTATATTAGGAATCTATGTTTTTCGGCGATTCCACCGATATGTCACTTGTGGTAAATAGTCAAAAATTAGAATCTTTCCAATCCACCCCGTGTTGGAGCAACCTTCATCGAAATCAAATTTAGGACGTCTGAAAAATATTTTAATTATCACTTTTCTTCAACTTATTTGTCACATAAATATATGAAATCATTTTATTTTTATTTCGAAATGTAATTTCAAAAACTCAAAAGTAAGAAAAATGTGAGATTTTACACAAGTTTCAAGTCCATATCTGTGGCAAACTCCAATATCGTGACAAGTAGACTAGTGGAAATAGCTAATCAATTAACAACAATTCCGAAGGTCTTCAGAAAAATTGTACGTTTTTACATTCTCATTCTAATGAGA
The DNA here is from genome assembly GCA_932195095.1 of Andricus curvator. Lineage (NCBI taxonomy): Eukaryota > Metazoa > Arthropoda > Insecta > Hymenoptera > Cynipidae > Andricus > Andricus curvator. Next base: position 11,595 of record CAKNYM010047001.1, on the reverse strand, counting down.
AGGTATTGGTTTTATGTAAAATTTGACATAGTCGGTTTTCATCAAATCTCCACGTTTCGAGACCCCCCGAGCTAGAAAAAACGATTTTTAAGAAGGTGTCTGTCTGTCTGTCTGTCTCTCTGTCTGTCTGTAGCCACGATAACTTTCGAAAGAATGATCAGATTTGATTGAGCTTTGGCACACTTTTTTATGGCCCAAAAATAGAGAACGAGTTCGTTAACCAGCTATTTTGGATGAAAATCCAAAAAGTGAGCACATTTTGAAAATTTTTGAGACCACTTTTTTGGAAGATTTGAAAATTCTATGTGCGGTTATTAGTAGTACGCAAAATATCGAACAAAATATTCTTATGACTTTTCGTGATAAAAAAAAAAAAAATTACTGGAGTTATAGCATTTTCAAAATTCCAAAAAACAAACGAAAATGAACATTTTAAGCCGAAAAACGCACGATATGAAAAAAAGTCAAGAGGAGAAAAACGTTGATTCCTGAACACCCTATAATATTTTCATAACAACTTTTTGAATTTTTCGAAAAATAAAAAATTCAAATTTTGATCGCACAAAAAATTAATGAAAAATCAAAAAAGCCATTTTGCTGTAAAACTATGCAAGATACCAGAAAATATCATCTCACCAAAATTGTGCACCTAAAAAAGATCTACAAATTTCTTATCATTCACTTTTTGATATGACGCGTAGTTTTTGTTTTATTCGTAAAAAACAGCATTGAAAATAGAAAAATCAAATTTTCAGACGAATATTACCAGCTACGAAAAAATGACCAAAACAAAATTTGTTCATCCAAGGAAGAGGTACAAATTTATTGTGACTCATGTTTCGATAGGATGCGTGGTTTTCGTTTTATTCGTGAAAATAACATTGACAGTAAAAAAAATCAAATTTTTGAAAAAACAATGCAAGGTACGAAAACATATAAATGAACAAAAATTGTGCATTCAAAAGAGACTTACACACCCGTAATCAATTTTTGTGGCAAGAATATATTCAAAATGAAAACTTTAACTTTTTTGATGAACGGCACAAGCTAAAATAAAATGTTAACTAATAAAATTTGTCGCCTGAATTATATCATTACTTTTCATTTCAAATCAAATACAAATTTAGTAATTTGTATATGAAGAACATATAACACGAAGCACAAAGTGCGGGCTCAGTGTATTTACCAAATCGCACGCCGTAAGTGCGCTCCAACTTTTTTGTTTCTATCATACGGTTCAAATGATTTTCAAATCAAATATCGAGCGCGAAGCGCGAGTGTCTGGATGAGAATGTGTTCCTTAAGGTCGATAGAACCTTGAGTAAATAAAGTTCCTTTTCAGTCTAAAATAAAAATAAATTTAACAATCACTTAATATGTAGAGGTTTTGATAATTTTATAATATTTGCAAACAAACTTTTTCTTTTCATCGATGTCGAACACGAAGTTCAAAAATCTAGAGGAGCCTAGCGTAAAGCGCGATGCAAATACGCCCGAGCGCGTAACGCGAGGTGAACACATAATCGAGCGCGAAGCGCGAGATAAATATATGATCGAGCGCGAAGCGCGAGATCCAACAGTCGCGCGCCCTAGGCGCGCTCAAACTTGCGAGCGAAGCGAGCCGCGCGCGAAGCGCGCAATGAGAATGTGCCCGCGAAGCGGGCAGATTTTTTTTTTTATGTTGAACATAAAATAAAATTTTGCATAACGTCATCGGGTCGGCAATTTGCTTAAAACAATTAAATTGCAAAATTTTCCCCTCGTTGTTCCACGAAAATTCAAAACATTTTGCAAACTTGAGTGAGTAAATATATATACTCAAGTCTCTATCCTGTATCAAATTTGCAAAACGTTCATGATGCGGCCACGTTATTAATTATAAACAAATTAATATTTTGTTAATCTCTCCTGAGCGAAAATACCAAAGATTTTTCAAAATGTTGTTTCTGCTTTTATACGTTGAGAAAAGACTATTGTATGATTTGCAAAACTTAATACATTTCGCAAATTATCGTTTTTCAAGTTGTTACATTTTTTGCCATTCGACTACTAAAATTTCAGCGGAAATTCCGAAGGTTGCGTTTCGCGGTACCAATTGTTAGAGAGGTTGGGATCTGAAAATTATGAAATTTGCAAAACGTTGCTCGGCCGGCAATAGTGATTCATTCGAGCGACACGATCCGAGAAACGACCAAAAATATTTTTGTTCATCGCCTTGACAATCGAGCTGTCATCTCATATCGTCTCGTTAAAATGAACTTCTTGTCAAATCGATCGATCTGACCGAACAACCGAGAAGCTGGTTTCCAAAATTTTTAATATTGCTATATTTAAATGAATATAAATAGAAAATGAGCTGATGGACGTAAAAAAGGCCTTTTCTCAAGGTTAAAGCTAACTTTTACCTTCATATCTGAGCGATATTAAAAAAATATACAATTTTGTTTTATAAAATACATCAGACTAATGGACTAGAGAAACTTCATCAAATTTTTCGTTAAATTAAAAAAATCTAAAAAGTCTTTGAAGTTTCGTAGTTTTTAGAATTTATATTTTCTATGAAAAAAAGTTTATTCCGAACATATTTTTATACAGAGGTCCAACTATCTACAGTGAAAGATATGTTTGAAACATTTTTTGTAGCGTTTTGATTACGGCTTCTTGCATATCCTTGGAAGTTGAGGAAATCATTGATCTCATGGCATTGTGAAGTGAAGTCACCAAATCGGTTTAAGACAAAATATGTTCTTTTTTATGTTGTTTTTAAGGAATTTTAGTTGACTCATATTTTGCTATTTGAACAAAAAAAGGTTTTGACTAAGATATGAGTATTACAAATTTTTAAGGTGGTAATGTATTTTACAAAAAAAAAATCTTTGCCGTTTTTCTGAAACTCTTCAACCTTCATTTTCTCAACGAGGCCACCTTTTTATTTTTTCTTGATTTTCTTTCTAAGTTGGTATTAATAGGGTACATTTATCGAAAAAATCATTTATCTTGTGCCTACATCTTAAAGAAGAGAAAATTGAGTTTATTTCAATAGAAAATAAGAATTCGTATTTTTTCAATAACGAAATGATATTTGAAAAAGTGAAGTTCTTCCACTTGAAAATTGTAAAAAAAAGTTTGCAAACCCTTTTCTTCTCTGGCCTCTTTTTCTGGAAATTTTCGCTAAAAATGCAATAAATTCGGTTACAACTGTCTTTTTCTTGTAACAATGCAATTTTTTAATACTTCGTAAACAAAATTTTTTCAACTTATAGATTTACACATTACATTTTTTTAGAAAATATTACAAAATATAATGTTTTAATTGCTCCAATTGAATTTAATTTAAAAAAAACAATTGTAGCCCATTGGATTAAAATAATATTATATCAACATGACCAGTAAGAATGTTTTAATTGTTTTAATGTCATTCAATTGAGAAAAATACAACTACAGCCGATTTGAATAATAATAACTTAAGCGAACATTTTGAAAAAGAGGCAAGATGAAGAAAAGGTCTAAGAAACTATTTTTCCTAATTTTTCAAGTAGCACAACTAAATATTATGTTTCGAAACGATTTTGTGACTTCAGCATGCACGCTTTACAGCCTTTCCGATTTAGAATGTATTCGGTCTAAATGCTACTTTATTTTGTTGTTAAATTTAGAAAAAGTAACATTTTTCATCTTGAGAGACTGAATTTCCTTTTTGCTTCCTCGTAGAGGAAGCTTTGTAATGGTAACATTTTCCAAAATTTTTAAATCAATTCAATTTAACCCTCCCTAATTTATTTATCTAATACAATGTTCTAAGCAATTGTCCGGATATGTGTGTGTGTGGATGTGTGTGTGGATGTCACGCTTTTTTGTGAACACGATAACTAGAAAACGGTTGCAGATAATTCGATGAAATATGGAGGGCTTATTTTCCTCACTAATATCTTAAAACTGACCAAAGGATTTTTAAAAATATATATTACATTCTTTTTAGCACTGAATAATATGTTAAAAATCGGATTTTCATAGAAAACTTTCTTTATTCGCATAATTCAAAGCTGATGCAAGAATATAAAAGATTCCTTGGTTCGAGACGAATCAATTGACATATTAAATTAATAAATTTCATCAAAGAGTAGGGAAGTTATGGTTATTTATACCTATATTTTGAAAATCGGTTTTTTATAGTTGAACTTTTTTCATTCACATAATTCAAAGTTGATTCAAGAACAGAAAAGATGTGTTGATTCGAGACGAATCGATTGACCTATAATATTAATACATTTCATTGAAGAGTAAGGAAACTATGGTAATGCATAATATTTGAAAATACGGTTTTTTTTAAGTAAATCTTTTTTCTTCAACATAATTCAAAGTTGATGCAACAATATGAAAGATTCCTTGGTTTGAGACGAATCGATTGACCTTCCATATCAATACATTTCATTGAAGAGTAGGGAAGTTATAGTAATTTATATATTTTTCAAATCATTCTTTATAGTAAAAGTTTTCTCATTCTCGTAATTTAAAGTTGATGTGTGAATAGAAAAGTTGTGTTCATTCAAGACGAATCGATTGACTTATAACATTGATACATTTTACTGAAGAGTAAGGAAGTTATGGTAATGCATAATATTTGAAAGCACGGCTTTTCATAGTAAAACTTTTTTCAATAACATAATTCAAAATTAATGCAAGAACGGAGAATATTCCTTGATTCGAAGCGCATCGATTGATCTGTAATAATAATACACTTTATTGAAGATTTGTCAAGTTATGCTCATTTATAATATCTGACAAAAACTTTTTTCATCGACATAATTCAAAGTTGACGCAGGAATAGAAAAGACTTCTTGATCATAAATTCTCAAATAGAGTAATTCTGGCCATTTTTGTAAGGAAATCATAAAGCTGGGAAAGGGATAGGGCGCGAGAGAACTTTTCCTTTCCCTTTTCCAGCTCGAAAAATTATTATTTCGAAAACAAGATTTGATTTGTCTGATTTGTCTTTGTATGTAAAACATTTTTTGTATTATTTTGTAATTTTGTATTTTTTGTAAATTTCTATCTTTAAATTGAGCAAATGAAGACTTTGGTTTGTATATTATTGAAAAAATAACTAATGCTTCCTCTATGAGGAAGCAAATATATTTTCTAACGGGAAGCAAAGTGCTCGTGAAATGAGCACCATATAATTATAAATACAAACAAAGTGGAAACACTCGAGATCGAAATCACAGCTAGTTTCAAACTAATAATATTAATCTTCGATTTACTGTATGAAAATAATAATGTAGAAAGTGGCTTACTACTTTTTTTTGTCAAAAAAAGATTTATTTCATTGAAAGTAATGTTTTCTAAGATTCTTACAAAAATCATATTTCCATTAAAACAGGCTTCAAAGAGAGTACAAATTAATTTTTCGGCTTCTGATTTCTTTGAAAAATATAAATTTGTTTGAAATTTATTGAAATTGAAAAATTATCCAAAATGCATTTTAAAATTATTGAATTTCTTGCTAAAAGTGATAGAATGTAAAATTTTAATTATTTTATGTTTAAATGCTTATCAATAATACTTCTTTTGGCTGCTGGTCTGCACTATCAGAAAAGGCTCTCTTGTATTCCTCAGCATGGCATTTTTTTAAATATCAGGTAGTTCCAGTTGCATTCCCATCCATTATTTTCATTATAATTTCCAACTTTTGTGCAGAGCAAGCCTTACATTTCGCGAACTTCTTTTTATCCGTGTATCCGCATTCAAAAATACTTCCTAGAACTTCCTTTCTCCTTCTTTTTGTCACTGATTTCGATTCAGATGAATTGTCATCAGTCATCAGTTCATTACTCAGAAGATTGAATTATATAATATATTCAAAAATATATCTCAAATGAATTTCGAATGATAATTCTTATTGTTTATATAAGTTTCTTATTTTAGATTTTACTAAGAATACATTATTATTAGTATTTGTATTATTTTTCAGTATTGTTCCTTATTTAAAATTAGATATGTATCCACCCCGTAGATTTTCTTTTCCCTACATATCTTGTATCTTCTGCCATCCTTCTCCAGATTGTGTTTAATCGTTAAATTAAAAATTTAAGATGAACAGATTTAACGCTAAATTAAACGTTAAATCCAAATAATCTTTGGCAGCAGAGCTCTGTCACTGAAAGGCTGTCACAAGTGACGTTTCTCGATTATTTTCAAGGACCTCGTTCGATGTCTTTCGAAAAATGAGACGATGATTCGAAATTTAACAAATGAATACACGAGATGATCGTTCGAAAAAAGGGGCTGATAACGAACGACGTCGAGTGAAACAGTTGAGTTTCTCGTGTCGATGTGAATCACTTGCCGGAAATAATAATAAAATTGCAATTAAGCAAATCAGTTACTTTTATAAACTAGCGAAAAATTACAAACATTTTACAAATCGTATTAAGTGATAAACAACTTATTACCAACATCATATTACATTTGCAAACTGTTTCCAATTGGAAACGTTATGAATTATAAACGAATTATTATTTTGTTTATCACTTCCGAGTCGAAATCTAACAAATATTAAATTTGCAAAACGTTGCGCTAATCGTACTGAGTGATAATTAACTTAGTGCTAACATCATATTAGATTTGCAAACTGTTTACTACCCTGAAACATTGATAATGATAAACAAACTGATATTTTTTTATTTATTCCCCAGATTAAATTCTCAATGTGTTGCACGAGGATTTTCTCTTACTATTGAAGGGTGCTATACAGTTTGTAATAGATTTACTGTTTTTTTATTGGATTAATAATGTGGCACGAATACATTGCATTATATATAATTTTTGAGGTTTTTTGAAGGTTTCTCGTTTCTCTGAAAAAGTTTTCGAAAGCAATAAAATAATTGCCGGTGTAGAAAAAAAAGGAAACCTTTGAAAAAAACGAGTAACAATATACAATTAATGAATTGCGTGAACATTTTTTTAAAGTGAATATTCTTTTAAACCATTTTTGTACACTGTTAACAATGTTTGCAATTTTAATATACATTTACTATTCATTTGTATAGTAAATCTAAAAACTCGGTCTATGAAATAGTAATTGAGAGGCTGCATAGTAAATTTGATATACATGTATACTGTTCAACTCTTAAAAATTTAGGTAATTTCACTCTACGCAAATTAAAATTAATTTTGGCAGTAATTTTAAATTCTAAATAATAAAGCATAATACTTTTTTTCTAGTTAAACATGAAATATACTGGGTTTCAGGTGGAAAAGTTAAATTAAGCGAATAAATAAGAGACCTAACCTAAAAGCAGCGGTTTTTTCGTTAAAATTCTAACATTTACAGTGAATTTTGAAGAAAATCCCACCCGTACGTTGCACTTTGAATATAAATATGATTTTAGTCGATGAATTGTAGGTTATTACTTTAGTATTAAATATTTGACAAGATTTGTGTGCATCAAAGAACTTTCAACTTTCACGCACTTTGTTTTACTATACATGTCTATTAATTTGACAAGATGATGATATATTAAATTTACTACACATATATGCATATTGCTTCCATTACATTTATAGTAAAATCGCTATAGAAATTTCTATCAGTGTAAGGTGATCGGAACATGATTAAAATCGTTAATTTAATTTTAATAAGTTTCATTACTTTCGCTTACTTCATGGATTTTTTAACCTACAGCCAATTGTTCAAACAATTTTTACTGGTTCGAAGAATTATTATCTTTTTTCATCGCAAAGTAATAGCATTTACTTGATGATATGAACTAACTAATACAATGTGAATACCCATTTCTGTACATTTATAAATAAGAATAAATAAATATAACAAGTATGTTCAGAGGTGGATGTTCACAATTATTAATTAGGCCAAAGCATTCAGGAATGCTAATAATTCGCGTTTATAACATAATACGTCGTTTGAACAAGTACATATTGCTTGAACAATAAAAGACCACTTGCTTTTATTTTCTTTGTGAAAAATAACATTGAAAAGAAAGATTTTAATTTTTGGAATAATGACGCAAGATCGAATTAAATGCTGAATGCTAAATTTTTTGCCTAAATAAAATCTAGAAATTTTCTCTAATCAGTTTTTGATGAGGCTCGTAATTTGCGTTTTAATGGCAACAAATTACATTAAAAACCACAAATTTGAATTTATGAAAAAACGACACAAGCTAGGTACAGTGAAGTCCCGGGCGCAATCACCAAATTACAGATCTTAAAGGTTCGATCTGTAATTGTAAACGGTTTATGCACAAACGCGGCGGAAGAACAAAGACTGAGCGCAAAGCGCGAGACCTAAAAGAAGCGCACCCATGCAGCGTGCAGATTTTTAAAAATAATTTTATTATTAATAATTTATATTGCATTACAGTACGTCACAAAAACATATAACATTCTTATTTATTTAACTTTCATGGCATTTATTTATGTATTTTTTGGCACTGATTCGGAAATTTGACATTATTTATTTCGTAGTAGCAATATTTTCGGAGATGTTTAAAATTCAATGTTCAGTGTCACATAAAAAACAAAAAATCATGCTGCGTAAACATCAGGTCATTTTCGCTTTTTAAACCTGTTTTTATGAAAAACGCGAGAAGATAGAACATTTTCGCCTTCAGATACGTATTCTAAAGAAAAAATACTGGAATGTCCAATCAATTATTGATAAAAATAATCTTTTCACTCCATGAGTGCTCCATGAGTTCTCTCTTTTTTAGATTTCTTTCATGATAATGGATTATGAAACTGTCAAATTGAATAATCCTCATGTGCGATTCTATGTTTTCAAAGGACTGCGTGATATCTAAAACTTATATGGAAATTATATCACGTTTATTATTATTTCAAGGCAACTATACGTACTTCAAGTTTTCAACATTCAAATGACCGAAATATTATATCACTAATAGTTGTCGAGTTTCACATGCTGAGTTGTGGCTTTAGCTGAAGTTAGCATTACTACAGGTTTTTAACTAAAATTACCAGGCACAAAATTTAGTTTTTGCGGCATATATGAGCACTAAATAAGCACTGAATTCCTGCGCCAAGTACAATGTGATTCCACTTATAGTTGCCGAGTGTCACATACAAGAGTCATCTGAATCCAGCATGTCTACACGTTTTTGTTAAAAAAAAGTGCCCGGATTTTGTGCATAGCACGAATCCAGAGCACTTAATTAGCACTGAATTCCTGCGCAAAAGTGAATTTGATACCACTTATAGTTTCCGAGTTTCGCGTACCAGAGTTGTGGCTTCAGCTGAAGCTAGCATTACTACATATTTTTCACCAAAATTACCGGGCATAACATTTTTTTCTGCAGCATAAATTAGCACAAAATAAGCACTCAATTATAACATAGCGCCCATATCGATATGACAATGTTGTGATTCCAACTTCCGGGACTTGAAATGTTTGTATTTTTTGGCTAGTCTAACAAAGTACCTAATTTTTTAAGTTGCAATTTCAATATTGTTGCCGGTCCCTGTGTGAAAAAATTTGGTGGCGCTGTATTGTTTCTGTCTAGTCCGCCTTGAGTCCACACTGGCGCGCCACAGGCTGACTGTCCAGTGACTAGACTGGGATGTAAAGCTCGGATCGACTAGTTTCTAGACAGATCGGCTATTTTGATAAAAAAAATAATGAACAATTAAATAATACAATTATTTTTTATACGATAAACGTCCAATATATAGATTTTCCAGTTGATTGAAAATATAAAAAAGTTTTTGTAAAAAAAAATGAAGAAATGAGTTTCCGCAAATCTCTTGTACATACGCCGGATGACGAACTTCTGATTTAACTTCCTATTATATTGTTGTAACTTTGTCCCGTCGCCTCAATACTTCGGCCATCTAAAAGTTATATTTTCTCTCATTCTGTCGGATATGCAATTCAATTCATTACATCCCAATATTTATTTCAATAAAACATGTACAATTTTTAAACATTCAAAGTGCTTGATGTGTGAATAAATCATTGAGAATAATAGCGTTTGTATGATTTGACTTGCGATTAGACTATGAAATAATGATTGTTTATTATTTCAAGTAATTAATACGTTAGGCTTAATTATCCTTTACGCAATAAATAAATAATTACAATAAATTAAATGTTTTGCAAATCATACAATAGTTTCTTTTCAGTGGAAAAAAAGAAGAAACAACATTGTGCAAAACCTTCGGTATTTTCGCATAGAAATACTACAGAAAAAAATCGTCAAGGCCCAGGAATAAAAAAAATAAAATAAACAATTACTTTTATTCTAATTTCGACTAGTGGGTATTGTGAATTTACATTTCAAAACCTCACACGTGCTCAGAAAAATGTTTGATCCACAAGTTATAAAGATTATTTCATTAAATACCAAAATCAACATTTTGAAAAGTAAATGGAAATTTTTTTCAGAAAAATGATTGATTTTAATCTCCAAAAAATTGAGAAAATTTTTCTAAAATTTAGGTATGCAAAGAAATATAAACCTCAAGAAAAGTCTAAATCTCTGCAAATAAGAACATTTTTCAACCTTTTTTTCGAGCATGAGTAACCAAGCTGCACGTGGATCGATTTCAAATTAATTATACTTTTTTAGAACCCTAATACGCTAATTTTACGCATTGTAGCGATATCAAATTTCAAAAGTATTTATTTTGGACCCACTCTACTGCGAAATTGCAGAAGAATTTTATTATTTACCGAGCTTACCGTAAAAAGTAGTAAATAGAAATGAATAGTTTCGGATATATGACGAATCTCACAAATCCCTGTAAGATTGAAGATGGTTTAAAAAGGTAGGTATAATTTCGTCGCCATCGTGTCCCAGAAATTTAGACACTTTTGAAGAGACAGGTGCACTACCTGAGGTGGCAATGTCGCCTTCATGCCGGAACCCTTCCCCCTCGCCATAAACTGCAACTGAAATATTGCACCTTCCGAAAGGAAAAACAACAGCCCTATTGGGTACCTATTGTATTATTCAAATCGAGTTCCAACAGTATATTCTGTTTCAAACTATGGATTTGAAAATTTGTTGAATTCAATTAATTTAATTTAAAATTATTTTATTTAATTCAATTTAGTTTGGAAAAAAATTAAAATTTAATTTTTAAATTTTAATATCTAGGTTAAACCCCCTAATATTCGTAGATCATCCTTCTAATTTCTATTTGTTTCAGCGTATACTATAAAACTGAATAATGGATGATATATATTTAGTAATAAAGAAAATTACATTTTTCTCAAATTGATGATTTTAGCACTCTTTTAACATAATATATTCAATTTTCAAGCGATATTCAAGTTGAAATATATCAAGAATTATTGAAGCTTCTGTTTGGAAACAATACAAATTTGCAATAGTAGTCAGTATACGATTGAAATCTAGATTTGTCCATTTTTTAATATTCTAATTTGAAAATATTTAATTTCGAATTTTCTCTTCAAAATGTTTAGCCAATAAGTGTTACAAATTAAAATAGTGCAATTTTGAAAAATCTGTTGTCGGAAAGAAAATCTTAAATGTCTTATAACCGAAAGCCTAAGATGGAAATAAAGAATAGGTGAATTTAAAGTATTATGAATAA
>CAKNYM010047000.1:42908-56717 GCA_932195095.1 Andricus curvator | reverse complement strand
CTCCCCAATTCACCCCACACAACCCTACTCACCTCCTCGGCTTCCACCCTCACACTCCACTCACACCTTCCACACAAATTCCGTAAAATTCTCTCTCCACCTGTCACTAAACACGTTCTCACTTCCGCCACCAACATGCAAGTCCAAATTGTTACTTGTATGTTTGTTGAGAATTATTCCTATTTGTTCTGTGATACCTTGAATATAGGGTAAGATGGTGGTCATTTTGCTCTCTCTTTCTTTAGTAGGTTGTGTTGACTTGTTTTTTTGAGTGTATTTTCTTTTTGCTTTATCAATTTGTTTGTTTGTGTAATCGTTTTGTATTAGGATTTGTTTAACGTTTTTTAATTCCTTTTGTAAGTTATCTTCATCTGTTATGGAGACAGCTCTGTATACAAGGGAGATGGTGACCGATTGCTTTCGAGATGGGTGGTGGTGGGAGGAGGCATGTATGTATCTGTTTTTATGGGTGGTTCTTCTGTAAACTTCATGCCCTAATGTGTTATCAGATCTTTGGTAAACTAGTACGTCCAAGAAAGGTAATTTTCCGTTTTATTCAATTTCCATGGTGAACTGGATATTAGGATGTAATTGATTGATGAAATCGAAAAACTTGCGTAGTTCATCTAGTCCATCTCTCCGGATGACAAAAGTGCCGTTAAGGTGACGGCACCAAAATTCTGGTTTAAGCTTGGATTTTTTAAAGATTTTACTGTCTAGATTTTCCATAAAGATGTTGGGTATTACAGGTGAGATTGAAGGTCCCATTGCTGCTCCTGAGGTTTGTTCGTAGAATTGGTTATTGAAGAGAAGTAGGTATTAGTGAGACTGTGTTCTTTAATTCTAAACACGATATCTCAATCCGTGTGGACGTAGTGGGCACCAAAAAAAATGAAAATAATATTACACATTTATTTTTTAAATGAATAATTTTTTTCAAAATTATTACTCAAACTAAATATACAAACGCAATTTATTGTCCCATTTCCTATATGCCAAATTTTGAGAGCGATATATCATTGCGTTTGGACATGGTGAACACCAAAAAAAAATTTCATAACCAAGGACTGGTTTGGTCACGTGATCACCGAAGAGCATGCCCTTAAGTTTGAGGAGGGAAGTTGCGCCTGGCGTAAGATATTGGCCGTTCTACGCCGTATGTCATTCGCTTTTTCGGGTGAAAGGGTATATATTGTGGATTACAAATTACTGACGATTTCTTCTTTCGGGATCTTGGAGGGAGCTACTACAAAATTATGTCCTTCAGATAAGGCTGAAATCATTTCATTGCTGAGAGGATGGTTAGAGATATTTTTACTGTTTCTTGAAAGAAAGAATACAACATACCAATTTTGCCTTGCACACTACCTCAAAAAAACTATTAAAACGTCACCTTTTCCTATCAAACACTCTCAGATTTGACATTTGATCTACATGGGACCGCATATCATTTGACCAATGCCAACGGATTAGAGATTTTTGCACTCAAAAACAAAAAATACAATTTGACAAATTACTTCCAGTGAGGCACGCATCATTAACTTACACAGTAAAAAAAAATCTCTAACCATCCTCTCAGCAATGTGATGATTTCAGCCTTATCTAAAGGACATGAACGATTAATGAACTAGATGAACTACACAACATCTTCGATTTCATCAATCAATTACACCCTAATATCTAGTTCACCATGGAAATTGAACAAAACGGAAAATTACCTTTCTTGGACGTGCTAGTTCACAAAAGATCTGATAACACATTAGGACATGAAGCTCACAGAAAACCCACCCATGCAAACAGATACTGACATGCCTCCTCCCACCAACACCCATCTCAAAAGCAATCGGTCATCAACTCCCTTGTATACTGAGCTGTGTCCATAACAGATAAAGATAACTTACAAAAGGAATTAAACTACGTTAAACAAATTCTAATACAAAACGATTACACAAACAAACAAATTGATAAAGCAATAATGAAATACACTCAAAAAAACAAGTCAACACAACCTACTAAAGAAAGAGAGAGCAAAACGACCACCATCCTACCCTACATTCAAGGTATCACAGAACAAATAGGAAGAATTCTCAACAAACACAACATCAAAGCCATATTTAAACCACCTGCGAAAATAGGACAACTTCTAAACAAACCTTAAGATAAAAAGGCACCTCTTAGTGATCCGGGAGTATATAATAGCTATTTGTGATACAAGTGCACAAAATAGGTGATTGTGTGCGAGTGTGAATTTTGCAGCATAAGCCGCAGGCGAATGGTGCAATCACACGAGTTACCAATCACCTATGCGCACGTGTATCACACGCTATTTTTTGCAACGTCCGTCCGATATAGTTGTTGGGAGGAGGTAACGAAAAATACTAATTTTATATTGCATAGAGTGGAGTAAAGAAATTTTTTTGAGAAAAAACTTGAAAAAAAAGTTTGCAAACAATTTTTTTGTTTTAAATGTTTGAAAAAAAATGTTCTGAAAAAAAAATTATGTGCAAAAAAATGTTTGAAAAAAAATTTGGAAACAAAAAAATTTGTTGAAAAAAACTTTTTGAACAAAAAATTATTTTAAAAAAATGTTGGCGTTTATGCTCTTTTGCCGATGGGGGGGGGGCTACGGAACCCTAAAAACAAACGTTCAATCATTAAAACATTTTTTCAAGTTAAATCTAAATTTATTTCAAGAAGATACCAACACCAGTGTTTAAAGTTACCTATGACAGTGTCTAAAGTACCTCATCTCGAAAGTGCGCATGCGCAGCTTTTTCACCCGTGCCTAAAGTAAGCCATCTTCAAACTGCGCATGCGCGAAAATTATTCGCACACAGTCTGCTCAAATAAGGTCCTTTAGGCACAATTCAGAAGCATGCAAACGTCAACTTTAGAGGTGGGTGTTGCAAAAAATCCCTTGTTCTTGTGGCAAAGTCTATATTGGAGAAACCGGGAGCGTGGTGAGCCAACGTATAAAGGAACATGAGAGTAAAATCAGGCTAAAACATTTCACGCTATCAGCACTAGCTGAGCATCATATCGAAACAGGACATAGCATTTTATTTGACAAAACAACCGTCATCGCAAAAACGTATAATATTTTTCCAAGAAAACATAGAGAAGCAATCGAAATCTTAAAACCCCCTAATTACACCAATAGGGACAATGGATATAATACCAATCCGATTTGGTTTTCCGTCCTCCCGGGTTTAAAACAAAAAAGATTGATTGGTTAATCAAGTTCGATCAGTCCCCATGATCGGGCGCTCTGGCCAATCACAGGCATCGTAGAGAATACATATAAGAACAACATAACCTAAAACATCAGTTTCAGGTCAGTCCTGAAGAAGTGAACTGCAATGTTCAGGAAACGTCGGCAAGATTCATAGTTTCGCACACGATTGAAACCCGAAAAAGCTTTAAATTTTAAAATTATCGCAAAATTACAAGTTTGTATCAAAGAAAACTTTACTTATTACTTATTCCTTTCGAAAAAAATCGCTCGCAAGTTTGAGCGCGCCTAGGGCGCGCGTCTGTTGGTTCTCGCGCTTCGCGCTCGATGATTTTGATCTCACACTTCGCGCTCTATTTTGTCCAAAATGCACGAAAAAACTATTGGTTGTAAGATTTGGCAATATATTATTGATGTTTACAAGAGTTTGATGGCAATCTATTATATAGCCGAGAAAAAAGTATTATTGCCACAGCGATACAAAGAAATACTTTTTCCATACCAATTAAAAATATACTACAAACTTAATAATGCCATTGTGCTTTGCGAAAATTCCCATTTAAAATAGAAAATTCAGTGCCGTATGACGTCATATGCGCCTAGGTTCATGAGGATGATAAAATTCCTAAATCTCATAATTTGTTTTATTACAGGAAAATATCTCCGTTCTGCTGCCCAGAAAAACCGTATTCGATTCCCGCCAGCGCAACTGTAATATACAGGGTGTTTTTTTAACTTGAGACATTGAATGTATATTGTATTGTCATCAGTTTTTTTGTTGAGTTCATTACAGAAGAAAAACTTACTTACATAGCTACGTTAGCTAAATCAATGAAACAAATTCCTGTGGACTTTCTCGGCGGGCGGTTGAATTATAATCAAATTTAGTTTTTTTGGTATTCGGTAGGTACTAGGGTGAACTATAACGTCCGCGGCACTTCCACTAGTCGTCGAAGGTTTCTGGGGACGGTGGCCGAAGGCCCGAAGTAAGGCTTCCTGCTTCCTTGGAGATCTTCGCGGTAAGGGACAGAATCCCCTCGGTTTCTCTGGAGATCGGCGGGAACGAGAGGGGTTCCCGTGTTTCCTGGACGATCTTTGGGGTGACATGGAATTTGTACCTTGCTCCTCAGCAGACCGTTGGGGTGGAGGAAGGTCTCTAACCTTTCTTCTCTTCTCCGGAGATTGTCGCGGGGATGGTCGGGGCCTTTTAAGGCTGGAGGGATCTACTTGATGCCGACTTCAGTGGGCATCCTCTCACTCCTCTATGAGACGACGTTTCATCGGGGTTTGTCGCGTGAGGTTAACCCGGAGATCCCTCAGACCTCGAGATTTCGCAACTTTTTCACTAGTGTTCCTGGCAACCGTCTCTGGTAACGGGAACTCTTTTTGGGCAGCCTTGGTCCTTTGTTTCTGGGTAACCACATTGGTCACCTTCACTGGAAAGGGGAAAATAAGAGAAGCTCGGAGTATCAAATAATCTTCCTCTGGGATGTGGGGGCTGGCACTTCCTGTCGAATGTCGGACGTTCTCTTGTTGGGGTTGGATTTCCTCCTGTTGAGTAATCGGCGTTCCTGGAGCTAGATCGGCAATCCCGAGCTCGTGTTAAGGGGCTTGGGGGAGATTGTTAACCTCCTGGCTCTGTGTACACGTATCCTCGGTCGGGGCAGCGAGGCCAAACTCCCGTAGTGCGGCTTCCAGGGGAAAAGCGCCCTCTTTCTCTAGGCTCAAATCGCACGAGGACTGGGGGGTGTCTTCCACTAACTGGAAGAATCCGTAAGTGTCCAAGCTTCTCGTGCTTGTTAACCAGCCGTTGAGCTCTCCGTTGTCGACTTTGTAGTCTTTTTCGTTTTATGGTCGGTAGTAAGGGAAGGTATCTCTCTGGGTGGGCAAGTTGCTTGGCCACGGCCCGGCGATGACGTTCGGTCCAAGGCTTGCGCTCACTTGGCCTATTCTTTTTTCATTTGTCTACCTAAGGAAAAACGGAAATCCTACTGCAGCCATTGCTCGGAGTTGTGTAATTCATAATTAATCGAGGAAACCCGGTTATCCTCGATATGATCGAGGACCCGGAAGGGGTTATTTATTTTCGCGCGTTTAGCTTTTAGGAAACCCAGTTATCCTCGATATGATCGAGGACCCGGAAGAGGTGATTTATTTTTGAGAAAAACCCGGCTATCCTCGGTACGATCGAGGACCCGGAAGGCGTTATTTATTTTCACGAGTTCAGTTTTCGAGGAAACCCGGTTATCCTCGATATGATCGAGGACACGGAGAGGATTATTTATTATCGCGAGTTTAGTTTTTCCAGGAAACCCGGATATCCTCGATACGATTGAGGACCCGGAAGGGTTTATTCATTTTCGCGAGTTTAGTTTTTTGGGAAAACGCGGTTATCCTCGATATGATCGAGGACCAGGAAGGGGTTATTTATTTTCGCGAGTTTAGCTTTTAGGAAACCCGGTTATCCTCGATATAATCGAGGACCCGGAGAAAATTATTTATTTTCGCGAATTTAGTTTTTTCGAAAACCCGGTTATCCTCGCTAAGATCGAGGACTCGAAAGAGCTGATTTATTTTTGAGAAAAACTCGGTTATCCTTGGTACGATCGAGGACCCGGAAGGGGTTATTTATTGTCGCGAGTTCAGTTTACGAGGAAACCCGGTTATCCTCGATATGATCGAGGACCCGGAGAGGATTATTTATTTTCGCGAGTTTAGTTTTTTGGCAAAACCCGGTTATCCCAAATTTGATCGAGGACCCGGAAGAGGTTATATATTTTTAGGTAAATCAAAATAGACTTACGGTGGAAGCACCCAACAACACATCATAACTATTTTCCTCCATTAGGACTTCAATTATTCATAAAAAATAAATTAGATCGACCACGTTACAAGTCGAAGCTAATCGCCTGGTCGTAAACCATCACGAGGTCAACAGGGTCTCAATAAAGGGGATAATAATTTTTTTTGCCAAATGTTCGTGTATAATCGCCCAAACACTAGGTCGATTAATATATATTTGCAACACTCACGGTAGAATCAAATACAGATAAAGGTTCTAGGTCGTGAAAGACCCGAATACTCGCGAACATAGGATTCTCGCGGGCTTTTCGAGAGCGACTTACTCGCTGGGGTGCGGCCGAACTCGAACTGAACTGCGAGCCTGACCGCCGCTGCTCGCTGACCAGACGGCGCTCGCACGGCGGGCAGACTTCGCACTATGATAATCTACATCGTCGCCACTAGTGGCGTCGCTGGTGCGCGGCAAATATTCCAAAACTTATAGTGCCCATTGTGACGAATGGCCAAGGAAATTATATATATATATATATATATATATATATATATATTCGGTTTTGTATTCGGTTTTGATTCCTTGGGAATCGAACCGAAGGGCCTATGACAAAGCCACCGAACGCGTGCTCGGGTTGCGAATAAAGGGTCTCTGTACCAAGGGTTTCTGCTGAATATGGTTACAATAATTAATAAGCAGTCGCGGACAATTGTCCAAGGATGGTCCCGAAGGAATAACCCCTAAGCGAAGGCGTAACAACTGTGCCGAAAGCTGGATGGCACCTGGGTGAGGTGTCTCAAACGGTGACTCTGGGATACCGGGCGACCTCTCAGAGTATCAGCCTTATCCTTGCACACGGGGCTCTACAAGGATGGACGAACCCTTTTCCATAGCTGCTCGTGGGAACAATAATGACAACAACAAACATAGTTGTAGGAAGTGCGGTTCAAAACAATCGAACGCACAGGGCTCCCGACAATGGGTCGGACAACAATGCCGACTACCCTAGAGTTGGGGGCGCCAATCAAGACGGAGTCAATGCGATTGACCGGCAGAATCTCATTAACTTTAGGTGGACGGATCGACTCAGGGACGACCTGCTAGAGTGCTATGATACCATTATGGCCCCTGAACGAAAAGGTTACATGGCGCGACTGCATGCTCTGTTGTGCGAGAAACTCCCAGAGCTCTCGGATTTTTCGCAAAAACGTCTGCAAAACCGTGCCGAGGAACTCCGGAAAAGGGCTTATATAAGCGGAGCGGCTACTCAACCGCAGCCAGAACAAGCCGGCAACACAGAAAGAGAGGCGACACTGAGACCAACCTCGAAATGGCATCCAATAGAGGAAGAGCGATGCTTCAAGACCCGGAGAAACATCAACATTCAGGTTTCTCCCAAGCCCAAAGATCTAACTGAACTGGATGATGCGCTTCGTGGATATTTTTCTGAAGAATCCGACCTCTGGACTATCAATTGTGGTGTGTACAATGCAGCGAGAACTTTGCCAGATGCAAACCGTAAAACAAAACCAACGGTTGATCATAAGACCAAAAGGCGAATGCATCAACTCAGCACAAAGATAGGCTGGGCAAGACAGTACGCGTCCCGCATTCAGTGTGTGATTGACTACATACCATCTAGCAGGACTTTCACTGCCAAGGATCGACAGTTCGTGCGTGAACTGCGACCATCCGCCCAAACCAGAGGAGGTCGAAGCCTTTTGGAGAGAAGTCTACGAAGTCCCACATCCACTTGAAGAAGGCTCAAAGAACATAAATAGCTTCAAGGAGCTGTGCAATGCCCTCATAACAGCTGAGGAGGAATGACCAAGTAGCACTACCGAGGAGATGAAAAACGTATTAAGAGGCATGAATAACTATTCCGCTCCGGGACCAGATGGTATCAAGACCTTCTGGTGGAAGAAGTTTCCTTGAACCCACCAGCATCTGGCCCGCATTTTCACCTCATATCTAAAGTCGGAAGAGCCTTTTTCGGAGTGGTTGGTGGAAGGGCGCACAGTGCTCCTGCCGAAGACGGGCAACTTAGCTGACCCTAAGATTTACAGGCCAATAACTTGTCTGAACACACTGTATAAAATCTTCACAGCTATCCTAAATGATAGGATTGTTCAGACAATTGAACCTGTGTGGCGAGAGATGTATGAACAACGCGGCTCAAAGAAAGGCATGGCAGGATGTCGGGAGAACTTGCTCATCAATAGATGTGTCTGTGAAGACGCAGCATCCTATCAGCGATTTCTATCGATGGCCTGGATTGATTACCGGAAAGCTTCCGATTCAACCTCCCATAGACTTATCATCTATCTGTTGGAAAGCTTAAAGGTTCATCCACACATCGTGAGGTGCATAGCGAGATTAATGCCGCTTTGGAAAACTAGATTGACTATCTCATCTGGAAAACATCGTGTCATCACTAACAGTATCACCTTTCAGAGAGGTGTGTTTCAGGGCAACACCATAAACCCTCTCCTCTTTTGCCTCACATTATTGCCACCATCTCTCGCACTTCGCCATTCCGAAGGGTACCTCTGCGGCAAACCTGGAAACCGAAAGCATAAGGCCACTCATGTATTTTACATGGATGATCTTAAGATCTATGCTAGAAATCAAGAGAAACTACATCTGGCTCTCAACATTGTCAAAGAGTACACTCAAGATATTGGAATGGAGTTCGGGTTAGAGAAATCCGCCAAGGTTAGTTTGAAGAAAGGAAAACTTAATGGCATCCCTGAAGATCCTGAGCTCGTTGACAGAAGCGCTACACGACACCTTTGCGCTGGAAAGACCTATACATACCTGGGCGTGCCACAGAGCCGCATTCAGGACGTGGCATCTATAAAGGATACTCTACGATGCAGATACAAACGTCTCATCCGACGAATATAGTCTTTCGAACTGTCGGCGAGGAACAAAGTATCTGCAACGAACATGCTTGCCGTCCCCGTAGTACTCTATTCATTTGGAGTAGTTCAATGGGCGAAGGACGAGCTCAGATCCCTCGATATCGGGTCCCAAAAGGTTATGCACATGAAAAAAAGTATGCACCTTAAGTCTTCTGTTCCACGACTTTACATCTCACGCCGTCAAGATGGTCGCGGAATACTGAATCTTGAATGTCTTCACAACAGGGTTATTCTGGGTACAGCACATGTGTTCGCGCATGGACAAGACCCTTGTCTTAAAATGGTCAGGAAACACAAAGAAGTGGGCAAAGGGGCGTTTCTGTACAAAGCAGCGGAGGAGGCTGCTGAAACACTCGGCCTTGACTTCAATATCAGGGGTGAGCAAAATGCATCAAATCTTATTCATCTTGAATACTCACTCCTGAAGGCCCGGATTGAGAAAGCACAGGAGAAAAACTTCCGCGAACAGCTCCTCGACAAGAGGATGCACGGGATCTTCCACAGAAATGTGGAAGATCAGTCGATGTCGTATGAGCTAACGTTTGCATTCCTTAGATCACCCGGATTGATGTCGGGCACGGAGAGCTTCATTTTGACATATCAAGACGGTGTCAGTTCCACTCTAGCATACCGTCGCCACATTTTGAACCAAGACATTCCCGATGATAGCTGCAGAGCTTGGCATGCACACCCCGAGCATCTAGGACACATACTATCTAGTTGTTCAACTCATGCGGGAACGAGCTACATCCAAAGGCACAATGCGGTACTAAGAGTGCTTCATTACTATCTCTGTCACTCTTACGGCATTAGCCCAAATACCGCTCCGCTAAACGCTCCTAGGGAAATAGAGTCAATTGTCGAAAATGAGAAGTGCCGCATATACTGGAACTTCATATTCTCGACAATTGTTTCTGTTGCGCACTCGAGGCCTGACATAGTTCTCCTTGACATCGAGAAACGAACCATGTTCGTTATCATCGGCGCTCTTGGAGATGCCAAGGTTTCACTGGTTAATAGCCTGAAAAGCATCCCTGCGTGTGAACGAAAATGCAGAAGGCGGTCGTCCTTGGGTCGCTCCGTATCCTCAGGGTGCACTAAAAGCGGGTGCAATTTTTCAGATTAGCACCCGCCCCCGGCGAAATCCTGCGGTTGTCCTAATGACAAACTTTTAACTATATAAAACAGTGAATGCAAATTTATTTTTATTTTGCTATTTCGATCATGGCAGTTTTTGCTATTTTCTATGGGAAAAATTAGAAATACGTAGAATAAACATAGGAAGAATGTCTTTACTGTTGTACTTTCTTTTGGTATAAGTACAATTATTCAATCATTTATTATCATATTCCAATAAAATTAGTAATACAGATTCCTTAAAAAAAAATTTGATCTGTACTATCTAGCAAAATAATGCGTGTATTTCTGAAAAAAGTTTCTTCTCTCGATCTCTCTAGTTTTTTTTTGTTTTTTTTGTAGAGAAGGTGAGAATGCATTTACGCACTGAGTGTTGGTACTCGACCTAAAAAACGGTAATACCCACTAAACTCACCTCCTCTTCTTGCCAACCCATGTCCTCGGAAACCGCTTTCGCATTACTTCAAGGACATGAGGGTAAGGCCACTAAGCCGTGCTTCGGCTTCCAATATCTAGCCAACTTGGCATTTCTCTTCTTTACGCCCAACCAGGATGCACGCATCGTCCTCAGTAGTGTGGTGGCACCACACAACGGGCTCGTCGGCCTTCGGCATCCTGGTTGGGTATATCAAATGAGGCGGCGCGTCCTCGAGGATTCTTCACCGAAGCTGCCTCTCGGAACGCCCTGCACCTCATAGTCCCGGGCTGATGATCTGTCCGGGACTTTTCGTCATTTGTGGCGCAGAGGTAGCACTGCGGTGTACTTTTGCACACCGCAGATTTGTGCCCCTCTGTGCCGCACCTCCAGGATAGTTTGGTCCGATCAGGACCCTTGCAGTCCACTACTATATGGCCAAAGCCTAGCAGTGGAAGCATCTTAACTTCTCAGTCTTTTTCCGGACTCTACAGGACATCCAGCCCACTTTGAGATGTCCTGTCCGAATCAAGCGCGCCGCCAGCTCTTCGCTCAGTTCTACATACGCCTTCAGGTGTCCCCTGAAGGCTCTTTTTGTCAAACAAATTTTTTCAAACAGACGTTCATTTCGACGCCGCCGAAGTGGTGACATACCGCCTCCGTCACCTCCCCCACGTCGGTTGTCGTGTCCAAATCAAAGACCTCGACTTCCGTTCGTGGAACGAGGTCCTGCACGGAATTATCAGCACCGACCGCCTTTCTAATGGCAGACGACAGTTTTGCCCTGCCGTCTACCGCAGGGCCCACCTCAATAAGGACCTCTCCTTTTCGTGTCTCTGGGACACCCCTGATTTTGACACCAAGGGTGTCCAGTCTCACCTTGCTTTTCAGGTCCTTTAGGACCTCGGCATAGCTTGAACCCTAAGCCGCTTTTATTTGAACCGCCTCGGATCCAGCTCTCCTCTACGGCTCCTTCTTCCTCGCGGATGCGGGCGCAGCTGATGTCGTCCCTGCATCACTCTTCTTCGGAGTCGAAGACACCGATGCTGTGGCGCGCGTCCTCGGCTTCTTTGTCTTTGGTTTGGCGGAGCCAGCCTCAACGGGACTCAGCGTGGGATCCCTCTCTCGCTTCCCAGTATGGGGAGTGGGAGTTTCCATAGCTTCCTCTGTCTGAGTGGCGTTTTGGTTGGTCTCTCGCTTAGCCTTAGCCGTCTTCTTAAGATCGGTAAATTTTTTACCAATGTCGATTCCAACGTATTTGATGGCATCTTTGTTCTACATATCGTTATACTTTATCGAGCGTTCCAGCTCGAACACTGCACTCCGTGCTTCAGCCAGGCCATCCCTGATCGGCATAAACATATTGCGCTTCGTGTCGCAGAAATTCTGCATCCCCTCCAGCACACCCTTCAAATCATTCAGGGCTTTTTCACTCAGCTTCTTCCATTTTTCTGCGTTCATAATATCAAGTCCAGCCTGCGTCTTTTGACTGGTGTCAAGATCTTCGATCACCTCCAATTCTCCTCCCAACTCCTCACACACACTTCTGTTTCAATTTTGATTTGTCGCCAGCTTGATCCCACGAGTAGCTAGGGAAATAAAGGTCCACCCCCGCAGAGCCCCGCATGCGGGGGTAAGGTCTCAATACTCTAGGAGGCGACCTGGTATCCTAGAGACACCGTTTGGAACACCACACCCTGGTGCCATGCAGTCTTCGGCACGGTTGTTCACGCCTTGACTTAGGAGTTTTTCCTTCGGGACCATCCCTGGACCATTGTCCGCGACTGCTTATTGAGTTGTGTAACCGTACTCAGCAGAAACCCTCGGTACAGGGCCCCCCTATCCGCAACCCGGGGACGCGCCCGGTAGCCTGGTCAAAGGCGCTGGGCTCGATCTCTCTAGTAGCTTAATCGGAAAGCACCTGACTGGAAATCAGTAGTTTTGTGGTCCGATTCCCAGTGGAGCGAAAGTAGAAGATCTTTTTCAGAAAAAAACTCAGTAACTTCACAGTTTAATATTCACCATAGTAATTCTTGAAATAGTGACGTTATATCCTGGCTTGCTATTGTCTTATTGTAAAAATTAATATGATAGTAACAAATTTTACAACCGAAAGTTTCTCCGTGTGCGAACTTTCCTACATCATTTATTCCTTATTTTGCATTAAATTTCATTCTCAGATACCCTGAAAAATGCATTGTATCAATATATTGTATCATATTTTCATTGTCTTCTTTTTATTATTAAGGAAGTTCGCATTCCATAAAAAAAAACAATTTTTTTATTAAACATTGTACTGCAACTTGTGTCGCTTTTTCATTAATTTAATTTGTTTATTTTCAATGTTATTTTTACGATTTAAACCAAAAATTGGCTTTGTTACGGTGGCCCCATAAAAATTCTAAATCTGTAATTATAAAGGCCCACACGTCAATGGCCAGTACACCGTGACCGTGATCTCCCCTCTGTCCCACCTAGCCTCTCGCCATAGTGAAGATCGCGGGTCGCTTGAGAGAAGGGAGGGAGGAGAGCGCAAAGGGGAGAATGCAATGATCCTAATTCCTCATGCCACTTCTTTTATGGTACTAATCTCCAGATACTATCGAGTCACAGTCTGGCTAAAAATTAATTAATAATAAATACACTTATCAATAAACATTAATAGTTTGACTAACAAGGGGGGTTAGGTTGGTGTCCGACGCCGATTTTTTTGTAACTTTGCAGGTGAAAAGAGGATCCCAGACTATAAAAAAAAATTAATTTTTTGGGCAATCGTTCATATTTAGGGGTGGAAATCACCCCTTCTATATTTTTGATACTTTTACTGTTTTAAGAGGTATCATTGTTTTTTCTTTCTTGTTTTTGCACAAAATTGTTCTAATTCATTCTATATAGTTTTGATAATTAATTCTATTAAGAATTATCAGTCTTATTCGAAATAACCCCTAAATTATGTGCCATCCACCCCTTTAGTATTATCAATAAATAAAAAATATAGTTATTAATATGACATTTTTGGAGTAATGAATTAAAATATTTAGTTTGGACAATCAATAATAATATAACTAATTATTTGTTAACGATGGCACATGTTCTTATATTAATAAACCCTTGTTATGTGAAAACTACCCCTCAAAAACTTTTTATGTTTTGTTTAGCAGGCGATTTTAATGACAATACATATATAACAGAACTGTTTAAAGAATTTTTATTTAGGTTCAGGCACGTACATATTTCCATTGAAAATTGTACACACATACACGTACCCTTTCGCATATCGTACCTCTAACCCTTATTGCTCAAGGCT